>JXSR01S020773.1:0-14042 GCA_000969725.1 Ophiothrix spiculata
ACCAATTCGTATTGGTATCATGCGCTTCCAGTGAGGCGGAAGTGCTTATTACCGAGAATCAACCTCACATTTAGGGACATTGTCAACTGATCTGTGCATGATGAAATACCCAACCAATTTATATTGGTACCATGCGCTACCGGTGAGGCGGAAGTGCTTATTACCGAGAATCAACCTCGCATTTAGGGACGTTGTCAACTGATCTGTGCATGATGAAATAACAAACCAATTCGTTTTGGTATCATGTGCTACTATAGTGAGGCGGAAGTGCTTATTACCAAGAATTAACCTCACATTTAGGCCGGGTGGGGGGGGGGGCACTCAAGTATGATGCTGCAGGCATAGCGTGACGAAGAAAGAGGTGAATTACGGGTGTTTTTGAGGACAGAAGGGTGTATCAGGTGACACTGTTTAGGTATCAAAAAAGCTCAAAAACAGCCATTTTCAAGAAATAGGGTACTTTTTCAAACCCTAGTGTGAAAACGGTATCTGCAGTAAAATCACGGGAATAGGAGGAAAAGGGTATATTTTAGCAATCACCCTTTAGGGTGTGTTTTGCAATACTGCTATGCCTGCAACATTATACTTGAGTGGCCCCCGGGCATTTAGGGACACTGTCAACTGATCTGTGCATGATATGCTGGCTGTGCAGTATATACCGTCATGTGAGTGCAAGAAAGTTGTATCTGCAATGGCTGCCATATATATAGTTATTTAACACCTCATCATTATAATGCAAAAGATCGCTCAAAATTTCTGTCCCATCTGTGTGAGGCTCTTGAAGTGGTTCTTCAGGTGACATAGTCACCTGAAGAACTATTTCAAGAGCCACTGACCCAAGACTGGATATTTATACTGTGGGCAATGTAAATTTATGACAAATGGCAGCTATTTCAGATACAACATTCTTGCACTCACATGATGCTATGTATCGGGTTACGTTACTTTTTTTGTACGGGTATTTGCCTGCCGACTCCTAAAAACTGACCATTTGCAAATTTTCATAAAAGCACCCAATTTATGAAAATTTGATGCTTTCATTTAAGATGAAAACCACCCCATTGATATAACAAAATCCTGGAAAAATCACCCCAAAAGGCAGACACATATAATATATGTATACCTTGTCAATGTTAGTAACCCCCGGGGCTTGTTCCTGCAGCTGATGGAAAATGACATAAACGAAATGGCAATGGGATGTAGGACTACACAACTCAAGAATTTGGCGTTCCAAATTATTAGCTTTGAGACTGATATGGACTATAATTCATGAATATTTAATGTAAAATAATGTTTACAGTTGTAAAGAATGAAAACAACAATCATGTGTACAATGAAAAACAGCCGTCGACCATTTCCATAGTTGGCACCTTTCTACTTGATGATGGCAGGCATGCAGTTTTATTACCAATGAAATTTTCCACTTCATCAAGTGTGAATATAAGCCTCATTTGATGATAGCAGAAGTACAGTTTCAAGTCAGTGTTTGGATTCAACCACATAGAAACTATATTAACTTAATCAAATGTTGAAAACAAGGCTTTATCCACACTAAATAAGTAGGAAATTTCATCGGTTTTGATACTACATGTGGATGGTGGGCAGTTCACCTTTTTTTAAAGGTTTGGTGTGTAAAATCTTAAAAAGTTGTAAAAAGGTGGGAGTTCACATTTTTCCACAAAAAAGAGTGGATTGATATAAAGGGTGGAAGCAAACTTTAAAGGGTGGGGCTCATCAGACTATAAAAGTTGTGCAAATATATATAAAAACAAAATGGAAAAAACAGGAATATCCTCAGGCTGAAAATAAGTGGGCTACATGTTTCAGTAATGCTTTTTGGTGTCAGTCTCCCGGTCTACAACATTACCATTGCACCAGAAGTGGATGTAAGAAACATATAAATTCTCAAAAGGGTGGGGTCCAGAATTTTCAGTATCAAGGGTGTCTTTATAAAAAGGGTGGGGTAAAATAAGGAGGGTGGGGATCTAACCACAATTCCCACTATGTGCGGTTTGCACTGCAATATCAGACAGAAAGGTGCCAATTACGGAAATGGTCTACAGAGGGAGTATTCGTACATACCGGTTGAAGTAGAAATCATGAGGAATTAAATAAACTTTACTCAAATTTTTATTTCAAAAATAAAGATATTTTCATGATTTTAATTGTAACAGACATTTTGCCAATTTTTATTTTAATGATTATCCAATTCAACAACTCGCCGTTTCTCCTTATACGAGCATACCGTTGTGGATTTGTGATGAAGCCACAGTTGATATTCAAATTAGTGCGTCACACACGGCACAGCATTCATGGTAGTACGTTTACGCCAAGCTTTTTCTTAAGCGGGCCCCAGGAGATTTTTACCTTAGGCCAAAAAAAAAAAAAAATGTTTGGTTGCCCTCCACAGCTTTTTTCAAAGAGGGTCGGTCGGTTGGTTTTATTTATTTAATTTTTTTTTTTCAATACTCTTCCACTGACCGCTAGGTCGATCGGCCGCTCCAGCCTTCACAACTTCCACCGCGACATCCAAATCAAAACAATCAAATACCTCTTGTAGTGATTTGGGACATCCTAAACATTTTGAGGGTTGAATATTGAAAAAGGTAAAAATATAACATTTTTTTTTGTAGTTTTCTGAAAGTTTTGCATCTTTTTGAGAAAAAAAAAATTCAATAAAAAAAAGTTTTGGTCGGGCTGAAAAATAGGGTCGGTCGGTGGAGGGCAACCAAACAATTTTTTTTTTTGGCCTTATGGTTCCCGACTTTTTGCGCCGGTGGGATAGAAAAAATGAGACCCAGGCGACAACATTTTTTCCCACTACAGCATCCGGGTCTTGAAAATAATTGAAACAAACAAAGACATTTTTGGAAAACAGTACATATTCTTCAAAAGAAAATCAAAAGTTCTTTTATTGATAAATTATAATTATTGATTTCCAAATCAAAATTGGGATTAAGATGCTCCAAAATATTGGTTCTTCTGGAAAGTTTAAGGTCCAGCAGCCACTTACTTCAGATTTCTGGCACCTGGTCCATGTCCGCTTAAGAAAAAGCTAAGTTTACGCAGTACATATTCGTCAGCGCACTGTTCATAGTGTGTCGGGAACTTTGAATGCGGGCAAAGCCTGTGTTGCTTGAGAACATTTGAAATTGGCATAGCAGCAAACCAGAGGGTGTTTTAAGTACTTCCCATCATTCCATTCAAAATATGAAATCAGTGGCTCAAAACAACTCACAGTTAGAACTATTTCCCATTGAACATACACAGTAAATGCATGTTTTAAATCTGGCACAGTACATTTATTATATGAAAGCGACCAGAGAAGTAAAATTACCTTGAGAAAGGTCACACTTTAAGCTCTTTGAATATGTAAACAATTTGTGGGTTGCTTAAAGTTTTCACACCAATAATGCAGTTTGATTAATTGTGACATTAACATCTTTCCCATACAAAATACACAGCAGTAGTAATTTGACCCCGCTGAACATTCCATAGTTCATTCATGCTCATTGAGCTGTTACTATGTACTGTGGGAAGGGCTTAAATCATCCTCTGGCAGCAAACAATCAAAAACTAGAATTTTGCGGATATTTTACATTATGAAGATCAATATATAAAATTGAATATATTAGGAATTTAATTTTATTCTATAGATACGTTTTGATTTTTGTTTGTTGAAAGGCATTCAAATATGCTACAGAGTTGTTACTCTGCATCCGATGTGTTGGCGTATTTTTATCAAAATCGGGCAGCTAAAGCCACCTTTGTGCGATAAAAATATGCAGACGCATAGATGCATTGTTGTTGATTTGTCATGAACTTGGTAGCATTTTTGAAAACCCAATTAAAGAAAGAGTTTTTTAGGCTGATAGCCAAGGATAACCCAAGAAAGCCTCTAGTGAAGCTTATTTTTGACTCTGCTAAGTTTCAATGTCCCGTATCTCGTAATTTACTATGGCGACCTCAAGGTACCTTTAGATATGACGGGACACATATATCCACATAAAGAGGTTGCACTGTACAAGAAAATCTTTTTGAAAGGTTTAGGTGCATAAAACAATGTAACATTAAAGTGAAATCAAGACTCCGAAATCTCATATAGTTGTATTTTACTAATTTTATTTCTTCATTACTAGAAGTAAGCAAACATAATGATATGTTCAACAAAATATAAATCTTAACTTTTTGTACAAGAGATATCAGTAATGTGAACTCTTTTATAGGACACCAGTTTGACTGCCAACAACACATAAAATAAACACAAGAACTTGGCCTTGGAATTACCAATTTAGTTGGAACATTCTGGAATATACCATTTATTCATGGAACATTCTGGAATATACCATTTATTTATGGAACATTCTGGAATATACCATTTATTTATGGAACATTCTGGAATGAGGCTACATACGACCATTAACATTTTCACTCCTATGTTATGGAAAGCTGATCCTACAATGAACATTTCTTTTGCTTTCAATTTTTTTAGACAAGAAAACTTCATTGAATATGGGAGATGTACACCAGAATTCATTTTTTCCCGTGTTGGGTTTTGGAGTCACGAAAAGCTATCGTAAATTTTAGAATTCTGTCCTGCTTTAAAATATTGGCTTTGGCTTTTCCTCAGCCAAAACACAGATTGCCTGAAAAAAAAATGTTTGTTTGCCCTCCGCGACCGACCCTAAAGTGCCAAAAATTATTCCACTGGAGGGCAAACAAACAATTTATTTTTAAGGCCTTTATCATGTTTATTTGTGGAATGCTTCCAGGAATGACAAAGATATGATATGGACCTATACTTTGATCAACACTATTCTAAATAGGCGGGAATTATGAGGCTTTTCTTCATCCGCAAGTAAACATTATCCCACTAACACCACGCCGTAGATACTGCAGCGATTCACAAGGTAAAACGTGTGCTGCGTTTCCTGCAGTTGTGCTGTGTTCAGCTACTCATGCGCTTAGCTGTATCAATTCACGATGTGAAGAGGCCCGCCTATTTGGTGTTGATCAAAGTATAGTCTTTAAAGACATTTTGGAATCGCATGCCAAATATAGGTTAAGAAAATTAACACCAAAAAATATAATTCTTTGGACTGACCAACAAAAGTTTATGAGTTGAAACCTGAGGGCTGCTCGGATACTAAAGTGGTACTCATACTCGTCAGAGTGCCTCAAAATTGGACCCTTAATGGGGTAAATCGCATCCCAAATGACGTAACGGTGTATGATTGTAATACCTTTTTCTTACAAATTAGGTATTAAAATGTATACAATTGAAGTTTTTTGATCATTTACATGGAGCCATGCTTATTTTCTCTTCAAGTGTTTTTAGACAATTTTATGCGGAACGTGTACAGCACGATACTCAACTGAGTGACATAAAGTGAAAAGGGACCCTTATTGGTGGAGGTAGCTTGAATTTACAACCCTAAATGGCATAAATTGAGCTAAAAACTACCTCTTTTTCCAAAAATGTAGACGCCACTTTTACACCATTTTTTATGATGAGCACGAGTACCAATTGCCATCCACAGCGGTCCCCCTGGGTTGAAACCACACATGTCAAGAAGAGTAGCAAAAGTAGAAGCATGAGACCAGCTCAATTAGGATCAGGATTCTGTGCCAAGAGTCGGTAACTAATGGCAACCAATATAACAGTGCACAACAACAGTAAAAGTGGATATTTTCATGGAAACATTTACATTCTTGATCTTGGAAACTATTTTTCAAATCGGTGAAATCACCACATAAGGAGAGCACATGTTTGACTTGTAATATCAAAACAGGGCTCTTGCCTAATCGTACTTGTGCCTGATTCACAAACATCATATTAAAAGCAATCAGTTAGTTATTAATACTAGAAGATGGTCATAAAATTACACAACTCTTGCCATTTTCTACTACCAATCTGAATATGTTGCTTACAATTTCAACCAAGTGGTTGAAATTGTAAGCATACTTCGTATCCACAACATGTTTCACAAATTGTGGGTCTTATAAATCTTAATTTATTCCTTTGACATTCACTATGTCATCTTCAATCTCCATTATTACAAATTCGGAAATAATCCAAAAAAAAGGGCAATCAGTTTTAAGGGTAAACAGCAACACTTTTAGCCTCAGACCGAGGTTTCGGTAAAAAATGGAGAAATCAGTTGTTTTGTGCATATACATGAAATATGAACATTTATGTTCGGAAAATTTCCAAAAATAGGCCTAATTCTGCAGTCTTCTGACTTTTGTAGTAACATGCATATGCTGCCTTGAGTGATATCTCCATTTTTGTTCGACACACTTTACAGAAATATGCAAGTTTCATCTTGTCCTTGAGTCGCTTTTCGAGTCTGACTGAAGGACTCATAAACAATAAACAATTTTTCAATGACCTAACCATGCATTACGTACATTATCTAGAATATATGGCATTCAATTAAGCAAAGTGTGTTTCATATTGCCAGGGTTATAATGTTTAGAATAGGCTGGCAATTTTTCTCCCTGCGCTCTAAAAGCTCACTAGTTTTTTCTGTGTCTACCATTTTCATTTTCATGTCAATTCAGCTTACACATTGACGCCTGTAAACAAAAAATGGTAGCAATGCCACACACATACGAGCACAAAAATGCAACACACTGCAGAAGAATCTTCTTAATTCAAGTGTTTTTTTGCACTCTTGACATCAACTCAAATACTTTGCGACTGTTTTTATTCGATTTTGTCAAATTGTGTCAACTTTGCTGGAATGTTTGGTAAAAATACTGAATACCAATATATCTGATTTTTTCTTTACTTGCTTTCCCATTTTTTCTGTATTGCTTAAAACTTGCCAGCTTACTTTACATCATTACATTTAAAATATAGCTTATAATTAATTAACCCACATTTGGGTTGGATGGACTCTACTCTATAAACCTTAACCCTAACCCTGAATTGAGAGGTGCTCTGTTTTCTAGCCTAAGTCCAACTACGTCATAGGAGAAAAAAGCATGTTTTCACCAGGATTCGAACACATGACCTCTGACTTCCGAAGCGAGGCACACCACTAGCAGGCCACCACGGGGCTGCTGCCCGGGCAGCGATTTTGTCCCCATATGCAACCTGCGTCTATGATGTATTTGGACTTAGGTGCATTTTGGTGATTTTTGACAGTGAGCAAAAGTGAGTTTTATCAGGGTTAGGGTTAGAGTATGCAGCAAGCAGCCAATAATGCACATAAACCAAAATGACCATACAGGAAAGTAAATTAGTTCGTACTTTTTGAATCATAACCACTTTGCTGAATATTCAAACAACTTATGTTCAACGTTTGTCCATGTTGTAGCAACAAAATAAGCCAAAATAATATCAAAATTATGAGTGATTCATGTACAAAAATATTAATACGCAGTGATTTGGCCTTAATCAATCATTACCAATCTCTTACACAATACCAATCTCTTACACAATACAAAACCAGCAGTTCACAATGTTGTAGAATACAAGAGATATGCTATGGATCTCGTAAAAGAGTTTGATTGCTTGTTGCACACTTCAAAGGCTTATAGGGCTATGAAGCATGCATATTGCAGACTGAAGAGTTGCTTCAATCTCAACGAACATGCACATCAATATCATCCTACAAGAAATAAAAAGAATTTTTGGAATCATTTTTTAGGTAAAACCTATTTAAGTTGCTCCATAATCCAAGTAGCCAAAGTCAATCTTACAAATTAATATATAGTTTGGGAAATATCGGAAAAAGTATACTTTAGGTCCCATCAAAAACTTGACCCATGACCCAACCCTAAACATACCCTAACCCTACCCCAAACCCTAAAAATTTCTGATGGGACCTTCAGTATACTTGGTCCGAAATATGCCTTGCCTTGATATCAAGTGTTTTAACACCAAAAATACACTGGTCATCTATATTGGTAAAGTTTCTACTATAGAAAACAAGTGTTAAAATGTTTACAAAACAAGAACAGCAAAATAGACAGTTTGACAAACTTACAAATAAATTAAATAAAAAACTCAGATATTGTACATAATTTAAGAGATGAATTAAGATGATTTTAAATCACACTGATCATGAATTGTTATATCAAAGACTAATCCATTCTGAAATAAAATCATCACTACAAATGTGCTTGATTGATTTATATATATAGAAATCGCATTTTTCCATATCATACCATATGTCTTTTTTCTATCAAATCTATTTAAACACCATAATGGCCCTAATGTTGAAGGGCCTTAACATTCATTTAGCAATTACAAATTAATTCCCATGTTTCAATTGGCTGACACCTCTACATCAAAGTTGAAGTTTGAAGTCTCTTGCAAGGGCTGAATACCACAGTTGCCACAACTTCATTCCAGATAAAACATTTTCCCCACAATTTTATTCTGTATGCCACAGTTGCCACTTCATTCAACATAAAACCATTTCTCCACAATTTTAGGTTATATGCCACAGTTACCACACCTTCATTCCTGATAAAACAATAGACCTTTTCAAAAAACAACTTTCTGAGAATTTCCGAACCTGATTTTACACTTTCCGGCAATTGCCGACTGAAAAAGTGACTCTTCAACACAATAGTCAGAAAGTAAAGTTCACATTCTCGTTAACTGGTTGCGTACGAATTCGAACTTGTAAGTAAGGTTAGCACTACTGAGTCACTTTTACTGAAGTTTCAGTGTGGTGCGCTCTGAGTGACTGGCAATTGTAAGCTTAATCAGACGATTTCAAATGCAAATTTCACACTTTCTGTGAGTGAGCATATATGGTGCCCCCAGCCAAAAGTTGTTCAGAATTGATGCCTCTAACCATGTATGTGTCTGAATATATTATTTTTCACTTTTATTGAGCTGAAAATGCGACACAATTTTCGGAAAAGTTTGTTTACAAAATCATATATGCTAATAAGCTCATACGTGTTTGGTTGATAAAACGGCCATGTGATCGACGTTCCGGAGATTTCCGAGTGGATTTTGAAAAGGTTTATTACACCACAATTTTATGCTGTATGCCACAGTTGCCACAACTTCATTCCTAATAAAACCCTTACCCCACAATTGTAAGAGATTTCGACACCCTTGATAGGTGCATACAGCATACAGTAGAAGATGTGAAAACCTTAAGGGGTTGGGGTGCTCAAATATGTTTTGGGTAGGGACATACCTCTGTGAAATTTGAAAAAGCCAAATACCAATTTTCAAGAAAAAGTGGACCATTCATATTACAGGGTTAGTACACTTTTTCATTTACAAAATTCAAGGACTTTTCCAAGAAGAATTCAAGGACATTCAAGAACTTTTCCCCTTATCAGCGGCGGCCAACGGAATGTGTCAACAAAATAAAATAAATTTGTTTTGCTCATTTTTGGATAGAAATAATTGCATGGTAAATTCTTTTATCATATTAATTTTTAACATGTCTGACATTCAAAAATTCCAGGACTTTTTTTGATAAAGTAAGTTTTTCAAGGACTTTCAAGGCCTGGAAATTGCAAAATAAAATTCAAGTACTTTCAAGGATCCGTACTAATCCTGTTGTATATAATTATACCAAACTTCTCAAATTTTGAGTCATTTTTTTTCAAAAATCACATGTTTTTGCCCAAATCTGCACTATTTTAGCATAAATTTTCAAAAGTTAAGTGAAGAATGTTCCATTAACCCTTTTGTATTAAATAGCCCACCCCCAAACACCCACCCATCTTATTTTGGACATGGCAACATTTCATCCTGTCAGTCTCATAAGGTGCCTTCCTTTCTTATCCGAGTAAATGGTAATACTGCTTGGAACTATCCATGCATTATCACACACAATATCTTACATTGATATTTTATATTTTAACTGTATTAATTTTACTTTCTGATAGTGATTATTTGAAGCAAAAAGTCAGAAACATGTGTGGAACCTGGCTATCATATAGCATGGAGCAGATATACAGGAGATAGTAAGATGATGAATGATGTCAAGTGGTCTACAATGAAAAAAAATTAAAAGCATGTAATTAGCACACTTATTTGTTTTTACTGTGATTCGGGGATTCCCTGGACCTCAAAGATTTGCGCATCAACAGCTCGAGTGTAAACAATTGGAATCAACAAATCAGGCTCTGCAAATACGTGCGTAAATTAGTGCATTGGTTCGCAGAAGGCCTTATCAAGGGTTGGAAAGAAAAATCCTGCGAATGAGTGAAAATATCTCTAAGGCGAACTTTAACAGATGCATAAAGACAGTCAAATTTTACTTTTGTTCACGACAACCTGCGTATCTGAAAATCATTCTGTGAAGAGAGCGATTTTGTTACTAGTGCTGCAAGATTATAGTACATAATAGAATAAATCAGAGATGCCAGTAAGTATCACTGAAAAAAGCCGAGACTTTCAAAAAATCTTGAAAATGCACATACATAAATTATGTCAAAATATCTGATAAAGGGCTTTAAATATTATATAAAAACATGTAAATTTGGAGAAAAAAAACCTAAAATCAGATTAAAACAGGAAAACTGGCATCTCTGATAATACATGTATAGCAGCAACTGTCATATGAATTTTTGATGTAATATATGTGTAGACAATGCAATGATATGCAGAGTGCCATTATAAGTGCTCTTTTTCATAGGTTTTCATTACAAACATTGAAATGCTTTCGCTACCATGCAATACACTGTGCTGAAAAGTAATACATCAGCATCTTTTAACATCAAAAATAGTCTGTTACAACCAATATTAAAAAAGGGGAATTGGCGCTCACCGCCATTTTGATTTGATCGCGGCGTATATATCATGGCATGGTGGCCATCTTAAATTGTCGCCCATGGCGCACGAGTTCTTGTTGCTCCGGCATTTTATGGCTCAGCGTGCCACACATTGAGAGTCCTTGAAACAGAATAGCAGGGAAATTAGCGTACTTTGATCAGAGCAAGTCGCAACAGACGCTACTTGAAAAGCAGACACGGTTTTCACGTAAAACAAAATGCACATGCTGTACATGCATCAAGTGAAGATTTATGGTTTATTCAGAGTCTTGTCGATATGCATCGATCGATGCCCATCGACGCACAGTCTTTACACGCACAATGCATAAGAAATAGCGTGTGTGAAAGACTGCGCGTTGATGGGCATTGATCGATCGATATCAACAGACTCTAAATCCACCATCATGCAATCTGCTTGGATGTCTGGCCAAACGCCGAACATATCCAGAGACTTGGCTCCATCAGGAGACAGTAACCCTTGTTATATGGAGCTATTTTCACAAACATATTATACGGAGGGGGGGGGGTTGTTCCAATCCCCACTAAATTTTTTATAGTGAGTCCCCGACTATTGTATGTGGTACCACATAGTAGGTATCAGTCCCCTCTTTCCATTGATACCAAAATCAAGGTCATCCGTAAATGTATGACGTCACTGTGACGTCATAATTACCAAAATGTGAAAAATCAGCATTTGTACGGAAAATATAGGCAAAAATCAAAATTTTCTAAAAAATCGTAGGAATATCCGATTTTCATGTGTTTTTTGCTAAATATTGTAGAAAATTACTAGTTTTACCTAAAGACCAAGTTTAAAATGGATATCTACTATATAAATGACTAAAAAGTACATTTTTAAAATCATGGAGTTACACTAACTCGACCTCTGACCTTTAAAAGGACACTGTATCCCCCCTGAAGGTGGTAGGGTTGATATTTTTTTCGCTAGAATAAGCAGAAAGGATGAACTTAGAGGTACACCAAGTCGCCTCGCGTTGCGCGCAAGGAGTTTTTAACGGCAGAATAAATTTCGGTAGGGGGAGGTTTATGCAATCCCCCTTCGTAGAACTAGGGTTAAGATGGCAGTGAGGGCCGCTTCCCTAATATAAGTTCTTTGGCTACAACACACTTTTAATAAGAAAGCGAGATACATGTACTAACATCTTCACAGGCTGAGCATTCAGCTGGTATGCTAAAATTGATCAGACAAGAAGTTTTCTGAACTCCAGTATCTGATCAGACAAGAAGTTTTCTGAATTCCAGTATCTCAAAAAATATTCATCGTTGAGAGTACATTTATACAGGCTTCAAAAATAAATAGAAACATCACTAGGAGCACTAGGAGAGCATCTGAATAAAATGGGCAAATGTCTCTTATTTCGACCATAATTTGTATTTCATCATCATAGAAATACCATTAGAACATCTGGATAAAATGGTAAAAATATCTATTTTTGACCATACTTTGTGTTCCAGGATCACACAAAAATGGAGAACATCTGGCTAAACTGTTCAATTCATTTTGTGACTGTTTGTGTTCTCAGATCACAAATGGGAAAAATATCTATTTTTGACCATACTTTGTGTTCCAGGATCACAAAAATATCACAAGGAGATCATCTTGCTTAACTGTTCGTATCATTTTGTGACTGCTTGTGTTCTCAGATCACAAACCGTCAACCATCTGTTTCAAGTGTTACTCTCAAAGTTGAGGGCTATAAGGCCGAGACAAGATTTCAAGACCAAAAGTGATGACTCATCCCGAAAAGGGGGACTTTGCGACAGAACACTTTTCATGATACAGGTGAAAATAGGCAGCAAAAAATGAAGAAAATAATAAGAATTTCCAGCAGATTTTCTGTTGTAAAATTTGACACCCTTGATCAATTTCAAAAAGTAAGGTGTCATTTTAAAGCTTTGTGTTGCAACAGATGAAATGAAAAAAAAAAATCAAAATTGATATCATCTGCAAAGTCCCCCTTTCGGGGTGAGCCATCACAAATTGATATTTGCAGATGAATGATCTTCTACACAAGTGTGATAGATCAATCATCTTGAATCCACCGTCAGGTCTTGAAACCTTATGTTTGGGGAATTGTTGACTTGCAAATACGGCCTTGTGGCTCTCAACATCGATATTGATTTACCTCCGAAGATATCTGAAAATGTCTTTTTGAAATACTGACTAAAGTCGCCTGCAGAATTAACACCTCTTTATTTTTACACGTCTTGTGCACCGAGTTACATGTAACTCACATGATACTTGTGAGTGAGTTTGCTCGATTTGACTGTTCTGTTGCTATGTGACTTGATGATCAATTAGCGCAATTTGATGTTCATGCATGGTGCGATTTGGTCCTGCCCAGAATGAAAAGGTATTTTTCAGAGTACATTACACACTTTTATTTAGAGAATAAAAGATAAGATTTATTGTTTTGCCTGTCATCTATCGTCTCATAATGGATGGGCGTACATTATTCTGAGTAATGGGTGCCCCCGCAGCTCATTCTTAGTCACAAATTTGAGTCATTTATAAACCAAAAAACGATGTAAATTATTGCCAAAAACTATAAACATTATCATTAGAAAAACGTACGCCCCTATTCAAACATGAAATATTCCAAACCCAGTAAAGCTGTTCGTGCCGGATGTGTGCGTATACCTGCATCGCGCCGTGATTTTGAACGCGCGGCTCCACTGCGTTTCATGCTGAACGCACTGACATCTATCGTCTCATAATGGATGGCCAAAATTCCTTATTAGGAAGTAAAATCGCACTCAGTGACTAAGAATTCTATATAAGTGTACTGGCTTAATAAATAAAAACTGATATTGCTAGTGGCAGCTCCCAATCTATCAGTAAAAAAACAACAACAAACAACTGGAAACATAAAATGCAGTCTGTTGCCTGTGATCACGGAACACAAAGAATGGACTAAATTTGATATTTACATAACAATGACACCACCAGTTTCAGTCTAACCATATTCTGTGGTAGTCATTGGCACCGAAGCCGTGATTGCACTTGGGACACTTTCGTTGGCGTGTTTCATAGCGTGTTTTGATACAGTCAAAGCAGAACACATGGAAGCACTTGGTCAACACCACATCTTTCCTTCCCTTCTTACAACATGGGCATGTTAGCTGCTCCTGAAACAGTTAAGAAACCAAAGAAAATAATGTTAGCATATAGCATATTTAGAGAAAAAAAGATAAGATTTATTGTTTTGCCTGTCATCTATCGTCTCATAATGGATGTACATCCATTATGAGGCGATAGA
>JXSR01S020773.1:21773-33659 GCA_000969725.1 Ophiothrix spiculata
TAAGATCTACTGGTAGGATATGTTAGTATAATCATGTACTATCACTGGCGTGTCCAGGATTTTTCCTTGCGGGGGGCTTAAGGGGGCTTGGTGATTTGTGCGGGGGGCTTAGTGGCAAAACTTGTCAAAACTAGGCTGATTCTACATGATTTTTGCAACTCTGCGGGGGGCTTCAGCCCCCAAAGCCACCCCCCTGGACACGCCACTGACTACGGATACACGTGAAAAAAATATATAGTCAGAAAATCAGCGAACAGGATCTAGGCCAGTCCCTTTAAGTTGATTCATCATCAAGATGGTTTTTGATCTTTAGAAAATCACAGAAAAATAAAAGGTTTTTTTATCTGTACCTCTGACATAAGTTTGAAGTTGGCATCATCCTTTTCTTTGACTAGCCTAGATTCAACTTAGAATAAAAAACTTATGGAAATGCTTTAAATAAAGCTTTAAAGTGTAGTAAAATCCAAAAAAGTACAAAAATGTACACAGAAATGGCTCAAATTGACAGCGAATTGATTTGCAATATATCTATGTGATGGTGGTGTGACTATCCAGTGTTTTCTAAATCCTAAATTTGTACCTCAGTCTGGATTTACCAGATAAAAGATCAAATGAAGCTCTTGGAGATAAGTTAATACATATCAAAAGAGAAACAATTTTATCAAAATAATTTTGTTTATCCATCACAGGTGTAGAAACAAGATCTTTTTAAGATCTACTGGTAGGATATGTTAGTATAATCATGTACTATCACTGGCGTGTCCAGGATTTTTCCTTGCGGGGGGCTTAAGGGGGTTGGTGATTTGTGCGGGGGGCTTAGTGTCAAAACTTGTCAAAACTAGGCTGATTCTACATGATTTTTGCAACTCTGCGGGGGGGCTTCAGCCCCCAAAGCCACCCCCCTGGACACGCCACTGACTACGGATACATGTGAAAAAATATATAGTCAGAAAATCAGCGAACAGGATCTAGGCCAGTCCCTTTAAGTTGATTCATATTCAAGGTGGTTTTTGATCTTTAGAAAATCACAGAAAAATAAAAGTTTTTTTTTAAATCTATACCTCTGACATTAGTTTGAAGTTGGCATCATCCTTTTCTCTGAGCTGTTGTAGTAACCTTGTGTTCTGTTCTTGCATGTCTTCAAACGCTTGACCCGTCACTTCCATATCTGATAATAACGTTTCTTCTTCCTATTGAGATAACGGACAAAATAATGTTACATTTATGCAATATATGTTAGGGCCGCTTCAAAACCCAACCGGCACTTGTCTGCCAGTTCTGGGTGGTTAACAATATCATACAGTAAAAGAAAGGATCAATATTTCAAAATAGATCAAATTTAAATCAGTTTGGGAAAGCTTAGTATTTTATGTACTCTAAATATGGTACGTGAATTCACTTATAGTAAAGGAATTCACATACTATACAGTATATGAATTCACATACTCCAACTTTAAATCCATTTTCTTTAGCAATCTATGAATATCGGAGAACATTTTAAAACATTTTCAAGCGTTGGAAACATGTACTACTAAAATGGATGGTTATGGCTTTTTGTAATTTTGCCTGAAAATGTGAATTTCCTAATACCGTACTGACTCTGGTAAAATCCCATCTTCGGGCAATGTACCACCTGTATATTTACAAAAAAATTCAGAAAATTAACGTACACGCGCGTAAAATTGGTATTCTTTAGGAGTCGTCAAATAATCATTACCAAAATATCCCAATACCATTTATTTGTGGCCATAATTTGCTGAATCACATGCAAAAGTTATCATAATATCAAATCTGGATCAAAAAATAATGGCAAACTCATCTTAATTACGATAGAAATGGGTACATTTTATCCAAAATGTCTTATAATTTATCGGAATATCACGGCTGATCGCGGATGAATATACACCTTTTCACTGTTGTCTGTGTGTTCTAATCGTCAACAGATGGCGATGTTTTTGTTCATATAACGGTAAAAATAAATATGAGCATGCGCTATCATATCTATTGGACATGCGCAATCGCGATTGTTACTATTACAAAATGGCGAATTCACGATCGAATGTGCAATAGTAATTTCACCGTATTAAACCTTGATTGTTACGTTCCTGTAAGTGTTTATTGAAAAATCTCATCGGGATAATTTTAAAGAATATTTACTGAACTGAATCCTGAAATGTGTTATTCAAAACGTTACAACGAATAGCTTGATTTGATCCCTCTAGCTCAGACAATTCACTGGCATTGTTTACCTCGGTAGATCGACTGGTTTGTTCAGTCTCTCTCATGCGTCCTCGCGTAAAGTCCCAGCCCCATACTTTGCTCAAAGTTCACGTTCAAAAAAGGTGGGACATATTACTCGAGTCAGTACGGTACTTTTGTACAGTGAAGATCCAAGCATTTTTGCTGAATTCAGGCAAAAACCTGAAGATAATCATGCCTGTTTAAATAAGACTCCTAGTACTGATGTTTTAGTTTCTATGCTAAAGTAGACTTTGAAATCAAAACAATTTCACTTTTAATAATGAACTTTTCTTCAGATTTCTGGTACTGAAATTGGTGCGAAGTTTGCACCATCCTATGCAATCATCTTCATGGGATGGTTTGAAGAGAAACTCCTGAACGACACTCCTGTCAAAACACTTGTTTGATTCCGGTTTATTGACGATATCTTCATGATCTGACCTCACTCTTTGGACAATCTTAACAAGTTCATCAATTATGCCAATGACTTTCATAGTGCCATTAAATTTACTAGCGAGTCTTCGACTTCTGTAATTACTTACTTGGACGTTAGGGTGCAGATTTCCGAAGACGGCCATATATCTACAAGTCCTTATTACAAACCTACAGACTCGCATATGTACTTACTTCCTACTAGCTGTCATCCCAGACTGTGAGACATAACACCAAGAATATACCTAACAGCCAAGGACTCACGTTTACGAAGGTTTGTTCCGATGACAACGATTTTAAAGCGAAGTGTAGGGACCTTATGAACCATCTAAAACCTTGTGGCTATAATGTTTACACAGTGGAGAAACAGATCAAAAAGGCAAAAAATGTTGAAAGGTCGGAAGCACTCAAACACACTCAGAGGAATAAGTCCTCCCGGATTCCGTGTCACAACCTATCATCCGGATCTTCCTCCAGTGCAATCCATCATTCGTAAGCATTGTTCGATGATGGAATCCCACAGTAGACTCAGGATTTCCGGATCCTCCGGTCTTATTCTTTCTGATATTCTGGTTCACGCGGATGTCAACAAAAAGATCTGGGATGTTGAAAGACCTGAGCCTAATGCTGGTTGTAAACCTTGTGGCAGACCCCGCTGTAAACTTTGTAAAGACATAGTCACAACTTCTTCTTTTACAAGTGACTGGCAAATGTTTCGAGATCCGTCAGGCCGTGGATTGTACCACCCATAATGTTATGTATCTAATTGAATGCGGCGATTGTGGTATTCAATATGTGGGCGAGACCCACAATGATGCGCGGGAGCGCATGCGTAACCATACGGTCTCGACTTACGGTCTCGACATACCGCCCTCTTGACATTTTTGTGGTGGTTTGTGTTGTTTCTTTTTGCTTCAGCAGTTAACACCACTGCTTTTCCGTATTTTGCGGTTGTTAGGTTTTCTGTAATATTTTTAGTTCCTTTAAACTATTGATAAAGGACCGTGTAGGTTCGAAAGCTATGGGATAGCATTGGCAAGAAATATTTAGTGTTTTATCTTTGCCTAACATCTGTTATAGATCCGCTATTATAACTCTGTAGTATGTTCCGTTTATAGATTCAACGTTTTATGATATATATCATAAAATGAGTGCAAGAAAGCCACATGTTATGTTTATTATTTAACATCTTGTCACTAGAATGTGGAAAACCCCTCATAATTGCTCTACCATATGTTAGTGGCTTTTGAAATGGTTCTTCAAGTGACACCATCACCTGAAAAACATTCTTTAGTGTGCAATTCAAATTTGTGTAAAATAGCAGCTAGTGCAGATACAACTTTCTTGCACTCACATGACGATATATGGACGAATATATATCAATTTAGTTTCAAGACTTGGATTAAATGTTTATTTGTTTTCAATTCCAAGGAGATTAGTTCAACTCATTTAAGGATATCAAATTTTGACAAATGCTCTCTCTTACCTGCTTCTTTTCACCAAGTTTCTTCTGAAGTTGATGTAGCGCCTCCTCTAACGTTCTGATTCTCCGCCTTTGGTCTTCATCTCCCATGTTACGATTCTCACTCTTCGCACTGTCTTCTGAGTGTCTTAGTCTCTGTCGCAGATCTTCCACCTCTGCACGAGCCCTCCTCTCTGCTGCCATTAGCTGTAGTATTCAAGAATATTATAACAACATCAGATTGTGTCATATTATAAAAAAACATGGATAATATGTTCGTATGTGATTTAAATTAAAATGGTGCCCCTCCTTGTTCATGGCTAAGGAACCTTGTCTGCGGATCCAAATGGCTTATCCAATCCACCTAGGGAGTTGGTCACTTTTCATTTGTGTAACATTCGTGGATTTTCTAATAGTTATTACATGGCAGCTACATGGTCAAAAATGGTTGATTTATGTTGTTTTGATATGGAGTCTCGTCTGGTGGCTCTGGTGTGACTGGACTCCAGGACGGTCATCGACCTGAATGTCTTGGGAACTATTTCTTTGTAATCTATCCCTACTATCATGGTGAATCTATTCAAGAAAACTAATCAAACATGCATCTCAGTCTAAAAATTACTGAGAAATGTATGAGTTTTGTCAAGAAGACACATGATCATCCTTTTTGAGGTGAGGCCCATTTGCGTTTCATCTCATTCACTTCATGAATTCCTAACTCCTTCCTGGTAATCGTTGATTAGAGTTAATTAATACCTTTATTTGGCTAATATTTTCAATTGATTTTATAGGCTAATACATTATCTTCAAAATCATACCAAATTTATGACATTTCATACGATTATTGAAAAGTTGTGACAACATTTGATGCACAATGTACGTATCTCATCCACACCAACCACATTTATGCCTGTTTTCATGTCTGGCTAAATTAGCTTATTGACTTATACTTGTTAATAGCGTTAATAATCAATTTTATTCGTGCTAATTCCAACTTGTTTTTGATAAACAATAACTAGCCTTTAAAATCATATAAGATTTGTGACACTTCAATGGATTTTTAAGGAGATATGACAGAACAATTCATGCACAATTTTCATGATGCCTCAACCTCACCCACCTCAACCTCACCCAAATCCACCCTGGCTCAGTAGCTTTAACGGGTCATTATGCTTAATTAATCACTTCATTTAGGTTCTATTCTTGATTTCTTGAAAGTCAAATAAATTGTCTTTAAAATCATACCAAAATTATGACATTTCATTTGATTGCTGAAATGATATGACAAAAATTGATGCATAAATCACTCTTCATGTAACAAATCCACCATTTATGGGTGCCCACATTAAAAAGAATGACCACATGCGAACCATTACAATGACCCATCAAGTCAAAGAGAGAATCAGCAGAAAGTGCTTACAAAGGTTTAGCTGACACTCTTCTTCAAATTAAAGAAATCAATGCTATTTCTTAAACCCTTACATTGAATCTGAAATAAACAAATGGGGATGGATTTGGAAGAGGAACTCATGCAGCACCATTCTCCATCTACATGATCTTACAGATCTGTGTATGAAGCGGTAACAGTGCTTAGCTGCAGTATTCAAGAATATTATGAAAACATCAGATTGTGTCATTTTCATAATGATAATTACTGATTCATTTATTGTAAAAATACACTGGGATCAAAAAATGTATTATTTATTATAAAAAATTCACTAAAATAAAAAAAAAATGTAATGAAAGTGATTTTGTACTATGACACCTGTGTGGCGTGCTGGCTCTAAATGCGGGATGAAGAGCACATATCTAAAAACTTATAAACAGGTAAACAAGCTTTTGGCACTATTATATAATTTGATAAGAACAGAAAAGCCAATTTTTGCCTGGATTTTGACATTTTGTACATAAAAAGGGTATGTGTGTACAGGGTTCATTTATGTTTTCCATGTGCAATTGCTTGATTTTGCAATCGGCCAGGATGGTAAGCATCGCTTTGTGATTCTGAGCGCCATCCTGCCTGGGGGGGCAAAATCAAGCGATTACACAAGGATAATATAAATGCGCCCTTTATTGAATGCTTGAAATTGTTGTCCAACACACTTGTATCATACAACCTGTTCATTGGCCGATTCATTTCCGTATAAACGAGTACTACTTACCTGAACTTTGTCTCTCTGTTCTTTAGCAGACCCTTTATACATGTCTAGTAACAGTTTCATCTCCTTATTACTCTCCTGGGCTTTCCTACAATATCAAAACAGAGAGAAATCAATACCTATTTATAACAAATCTTCATTCTAATCAAAAATAAAATCATCATCAACAACAAAAAACATGATACAATTTCACACATCATGATGTGATTCCAGTCTTTGTAATTGGTCAATTACCAGTCCTTATACCATTTTGGACTGAATTGTAATCAATTTCAATACAAGTTGAGCTCATTTTGCAGACAATACGAGGAGGTATCAAAAAGTTTTAAAACTTTATCCGTTATTGTAACTTGTAAGGAACCCCTATATTGCAAAAAAAAATCTGTTTTTATGTTTCAATGAAAATTAACATTTTCAAGTTGGCTATTTTTTTACGTCATTGTGATGTCATTCATCGACCGATTTCCATACTTTTGGTAACAATGGAAAGACAAATCCCTATCTTATACCATGGTATCAAACAACTAAACTTTGGTCATGCCATTAAGATTTTCAGGGACCTGTAACCCTTGAAATGCAGGGACTTAATTACGCTGCATGTCTCAATTTCCTCAATGAAGCTTATGTGATAAGCAGGTAGGTAGCTGACTTCAATCGCCACCTGTAAAGAAAGTGAAACTACTTATGACACTATTTCTGCACCATAATGTACACAAAAAGACGAGGGACTATTCTGATAAAATTTCATTAATATAGCTCCATCCCTTCTAGGTAAAGTTTAAAACTTTTTGATACCCCCTCGTAGGTATGAATGTTGGAAAAGTTCCACTTCTCCCTTGACCAACATTAGCACCTAAATAACATATTTTAGTATCAACAAGGTTCATAACATTTAATCATTGCAAATAGTTGCCAAACTTACTTATAATTAAACTTCAATTCTTTGATGAGATCCGCATCTGATTTTGGTCCGCTATCCCTCCTATCTCTCTCCTCCTTGGACTTCTCTTTCTCCCTCTTCTCATCTCTCCTGTCGGGATGGTGATGGTGATCATCCCTCCTTGGATGGTCCTTGTCGTGAGTTGAGTCCCTCCTCTCTGAGCCGCCTCCGAGACCACCCGATGAGCTGCTGCTGTTGCCATAGCTACCACTGCTACCGCCATGGCTATTGGCCTTTTCTAAATCTTGTTTCAACTGAAAGGAATAAGTAAAAAAGGAATGAGCACGAATTTTGATAGTCTTCTAGTACTGCATAACAAACTAATTAACTACTTTTGGCTTAATAACATCACAATCATTGTGAAAATTTACATATCACTTAGGACTTTATACCAAAATCGTCAGTTAGAACTCTTTCCTGGGGCCGTATTCATAAAACTCCCTTGCACGCAAGTGCAATTTCCACACTTAAGTGTAAGTGTAACACTTAAACTTCAAGTGTTTCACTTACACTTATTGAAGTGTGTCATTTTTTTAAATTTTAAATTTAATTTTAAGTGCAAAAATTCTAACTATAATTTGTAAAAATTATTTCTTTAAACTGACTCTCTTTAGTCACACTTTGAAGTGTTTTCTTCTATTAAAAAACAAATTATATAAAATATATGCTATAGAATACCCACATGACTAAAAGGGATTCCCTTAAATCATTTAAGTGCAACTCTAAGAGTTTGTCTTAAAATTAAGCAGATTTAAGGGACACTCTTAAAAAAGTTGCACTTAAGTGTGCTTTATGAATATGGCCCCAGGTCAACAATGTTGTGTATCAATGGGTGGATACTAAGGTTGTGTTCACATATAACTAGTCATGACTACTCTGTCTAGTTGGCATGCGAGTCATGAATGGGTCTAGAGTGATTCAACTTAGCAATTGTGTTCACACATGAACACAACTTAATTAACACTAGTCGCTCATGTCAGAGTGCAACATCCAAAATGAGAGTGGCTTGTAAACAATTTTAGTCATGAGCGCGACACACTCTCATTGCGTTCACACTTGTAATCGGAAAATGAGCGGCTCACCAGCGGGTAAAATAGTCATAACTACATGGTCATGTGTGATTAACATTTGCTGTAACAGTTTTTATCATGGACACGCGGACATATGAACGGAGCTCATTTACTATTATTGAAGTCATTAAATTTCCTACAAATCATTAACATCTGAACGCAATAAATGCGTGGAGTAAACAAGCGTATCAGCTTGCGTAGTATGGAAGACTTATCTTTTCACGCGATCGCGGAGTTTATCAACCAATCAAGACATGCGCACTGTATTTTCGCTATCGCTGCGTAGTTGCACATGCTCTCAACATACACACCCTGCAGATTTGTTTTGTAGGAAATTTAATGATTTCAATAATAGTCCCCATACCGAGCGCATTTGGCAGGGACAACAATACTTACCACATGAGTGAACATTAACAAATGTTGTTCATATATCCCAAAAATGTTTGCTATTAATGCTAAATATGTTCTGGATACTAGATCACTTTTTTCTAAGTGAACCACCAGTATTATTATCATTATTGCTCTACGAGAAACAAACTGAATTGCTAGTATTGGGCTGCCAAAAAATAACCCCTATTAATTATCTCTGATTGCTGTACCTTGGCTATTTCTGTTGTAGCTTCTTTTAGCTTCCTTCTATGTCTATTGATTTCTCCTTTTAACTGTGAGTTGTGACTCTGGAAGCTGGCTACTAAATTCCTTAATTCTCTATTAATTGGCCCTGAAAAGAAACAAAAACAAAACTGCTAGGTTACTTTGGGTCATTGGCTACAAAGTACGTCTACGTTGTGTTACAAACAACATTCAAATAAACTGTTGACATACAGTTGATAAAGACTAATTAAAGAGGCACTGGACAATTCAACAGCATCCCCTATTTTTTTTTCCTCAAGACATATAGAAAATGTTTGCGTTATTTGAAGTATTAGTGGTAATAATGGATGCATTCAAAGTTTTTGTCAAATTCATTAGCTTTATATCAAAATATTTTGATTTTCTTGCATTATTAATTATCATTGCTGACAACGGTTTGATAAGAGTTTGTTTACAGTAGTTACGTCAGTGGACACATGGACAAGGTTCAACGTTACTCACAATCCTTTTAAATCTAAACAAAATAATCAAGGCTAGTTGAAGCAAGATCTATATATGAAGAAGATACAACAATATGTCTTTCTCAATGATAATAACGCCTACCTGCTTAAATCCGATAATTAAAACTTCTATTGCACTCATAAGAATTATTTATCCCAGATAATTTCAAGACCAAACTGGTCCCTTCATCAGTGGGTAGATGTGGTTAGGTCCCGAGATCCATTGTTTCTAGATGATGTTCCAGAAATGGTGTTTTTATTTGAAGATCTCAGTAAACAAACAATTGTAAATTGGAGGGAGAGCCTACCTGCTTGTTCATTAGCTGCAAGGTTCTGCTCAAACTCTATCCTCAACATCTCGTATTCTTTGCGTACTTGTGCTAGTGTGTCTTCTAATTGGATCACCTCTGTACGGAGTTTCTTTTGACAGGCCAGCTCATCAGACTGCAAACAACATAGGATATACAAAAACTTTGGAGATTATTCTGGTATATATATTTTTTTAATAAATATAGAAGCATGTTAATCCCCCTGACTTTATTTCAAATACTGTATAAGTGGTATTTTTCGCGCTACATTTATTTTTGCGCTTTTCGCGCAAAACGATATTAGTGCGAAAATAAATGTATCGCGAAAATAATGTGGATTTGTTGCAAATGGAATTCTATACTCGGACAATGTTCATATGCGAGAAAATAAAAACGTGCGAAATGGTCCTAAATTGGCTGGGCGCGAAAATTACTGAGCGCGGAAATATTGGCGTTTACAGTAGTTTCAACCACCTTGAGAAAAAACAGTAAATAGCTCTTTTGAAGAAGGTATTTGCGGGTTTTGAAACACTATTTATGGGTTTTGAAAGACTATTTATGGGTTCTGAAAAATTATTTACAGCTGTGTCATTTACCTTTTACGTGGAACAACTTTCACGCATGGACTTATGTACGCATCAAAGTTATACAGGCAAGCTATTACGCGCATTTACATATCACTTACATTCATGTTTAATATTGTGTTAGTGCATCTTTTGATTAGATAAATTACTGAATTATTGGACAAGTAAAAATTACATTATTCTTAAATTCATTAATACAGTATATAAAACAAATATATACTGACATTTTTCATATCTTTGGATTAAAACTATGGTCCTTTAAGTGACTAAAATTTAGCTATTTTAGTCACTTCATGGACATAGTTTTAACCAAGGATCTTCAAGTCGGTATATATTTGTATATTGTTGAGGCGTAATAGTTCAATTAGGCTGAAAAATCTTTGCTCTACAGGTGAAAGTACATGCCAAGGTCGTAATATGCCAAAAAAAATAAATTTTGCCAAAAATTGATTTTTTGGCAGATTTGGAATCCTTATTTCAAGAAAATGATCAGAAATATATCAGTATATTCAGAGGACAATCAACATACAATATATTGATCTTTGAACATGTTAATCTCAGTTACACCTTTTACTCCCTGACAGGCTTTGACAGACCATAACTTGACCTCTGGAAATCGAGTGAACTTCACTGAGGTGTTATTTTAAAGGAGCTTGGGCTGATTTTTCAAAATTAAGTTTTCAATGTCATAAAAGATGACCAAGAAAGAGGTCTGAGTTTCAAATTTCAGCTGAATCGGTCAAACCATTCTGATTTTATGGGTAATTATGTATTTCATAGCCGCCTATGCATCACCCATAATTAAGACACATTTTCATATGTATCTCCAAAACGGAACATAAATCAGCCGTGAAATTTCACATTGGTTATGAGAAAAATATGAGCAATATTTTGGTACTAAAACCTCAAAAAGTTTGAAAAACAATTGAAGCAATCGGACCATGCCCCTTTATTCCTTATAACATGGTCTTCACAAATATTTGAAAACGTGAAAATAACATGAGGCTGCATTTACAGATTGTTTGTGATGAACAGTCAATATATGTTATGACTCAACCCGAAAAGGGGAACTTTGTGACAGAACACGAGAAACTGATGAAAATAGGCAGCAAAAAATAAAGAAAATAATATGAGTTTCCAGCAGATTTTCTGTTGTAAAATGTGATCGCCTTGATCAATTTCAACAAGTAAGGTGTCATTTTAAAGTTTAGAAAATGCTCTAACAGATGAAATGATAAAATCAAAATTGATATCATCTTCAATACTTGAATTATGTTGTATGGAGAATGATGTGAATGATATATTTAAAGATAAAATACCAGACTTTTATATTGATTTGATTAAATCATGGTTTAAATTACAAAAGAATGTTCGTAATGATATGCAAGTCAATGGAAATGAAATTATTTGGGCTAATAAGATATCAAGGAAAGGTTTTATACAATACCAAGTGGATAGCTGCAGGCGTGACAAGCTTAAAGGATGTCGTAAATGGTAGAAGATTTATTAGTTTGGATGAATTAACCAATAAAATTAAAAGTGCCTCTAGCATTTTTGAGCTCCATAAGTTGAAGGCATCAATACCAAGAGATTGGA
>JXSR01S020774.1:21955-33567 GCA_000969725.1 Ophiothrix spiculata
CCAACAAACATGACAAAGCGATCCCGAGCATTTGGGTAATTGTTTTTGCATCCTTTGCGGTCATTTTGATTTTTTTTAAATGGGGGTACCACCTAAGGAAGGTGGTCAAAGTTGGCGGGTAGGGCGGGGGTGGTTGCCACCTCGGAAAATGTTAAATCGCCATTTTGAAAAATCTCTGCGTGCTATTGGCTTGAAACTTACAACACCTGATGAAAATCGAACATTTAGAACTTGTTAGCGATTTTTCTGTTGTTGAAAAAGTGGCAATTTTGCCAAAAGTCGATTTTTTTTTGGTACGGAAATACTTTGTGACGTAATAATTACGTCTCGACCGATTTTCATGATAAGAATAAGAGGAAAGGATGAACTTAGAGGTACCCCAAGTTGCCTCGCGCTGCGCGCGAGGAATTTTTAACGGCATAAAAAGGTTCGGTGATGCAACCCTCACCCCTTCGTAGAACTAGGTTTAATACTCTTCGTGAAATATCGTTTTTGACCTCAAAAAGACCATTTAAATGGGATAATTCACTTTTCACTGAAGTAACACATTCAGTTCCCGGGGAACGGGGCTTGGTGTACCCGAGTTATCTTTCGTGTAATAGCGTTTCGGAGGGAGATGCTATGTGAGACTCAAAATTTGTAAAAATCAGTGAGATGATACCCTATCTGAGACCATAAATCTTTACAAATGAATACTAAAGTACCCTATCCTTGCTCGAGAAACACAAGCCAAGCCGCATAACGGTAATTTGTGCATATAATGAAAAATACTAAGGGGTGGCTTCATTACTCAACCGGCGGTTGTCTGTCGGTTCTTGGCGGTTGGCTATTGTTTATTCCGGTTGAACCGACCAAAACCGCCAAGAACCGGCAGACAACCGCAGGTTGAGTTTTGAAGCCACCCCTAATTGCACTTGAAAAACCTGAACTTGTTTTTTCCATATTCATGCAAGGAACCTTTTTGAATTAAATCTATGAAAATCGCACAGTTCGGATCAGAGAAATCAAGCAGTATGCTTCGTTTGTTTACATTGGTTGCCGTGTGTAAACATATTATTTTTGTGTGACTAACAACATGAACAACTTTGGGAAGCTTTTATAATAGGTAAATTTAGTACAAATATCCTTTCTGGAGTGTTGCAGTGCGTATTATTTTGACAAAAATGATAATTTCTTGTGCACTTATGTGATATAGGCTTGATTACAAAGCTCACTCCTGGCTTTTGTACCAGAAATTTCGGGTAACCCCTATCCGGGACATATTGTTAAAATGAATACACAAATACACAAATATGACTAAATAACTATTTCAAAAAATGGAGTGAAAATGTAACAGTACTCCATTTTAAAAATAATTATAAAACGTGTTATTAGGAATTTGATGCATTTTTATAGGCAATTTAGACACAAAGATCACCAATTCAACCATATTTTCTGATTTGGACACCCTATCAGAGCCAAATCTCTCTCTATACTTTCCTTTTTTGCTCGTCATTGTCCCGCAACCACCGAAATTAGTTTAGGGTGCACTAAAACGAAAGGCTTGCTAACTATCGGCTAATTCTCTCGTTTGGTTTCTTTTAGTATCGATGCAGTCCCACCAAATTAAAAAAAAAAAAAAAAATTATGACGCGCTACCAGCAATTACAGTTTTGTATACAAAGTATAAATCAACATTGACCAAAGGCATCGGGCTGTTGGCGTATCGTGTTACAATGACTTGAACTATTAATGGAGAGCGCCCTCACGCAGTTTTCGGAGCGCCATAACTCTATGCGCCATCAAGATCCCAATGTAAATTACATAGTACACTCCTTTTTAGCATATAGCATGCCCCAAATGGTCTATTTTTTAAACTCCCGTGCCATCAGTTCACACTTAATTACCATCTTTTTTCGTAAGTGTAGCAAAATAATTATGACACGCTACCAGCAATTACAGTTTTGTATACAGAGTATACATCAAAATTGACCAAAGGCAATGGGCTGATTCGGAAAACTATTATGAGAAAATCAAGTTTAAAGTTGTTGTACTTGAATTGAATTGAGGGGGATCTTTATCTTGGTTTTTAACACATTTTTATTCTGTGCATTTTTAGGGGATTATAAGCGAAATTTTAGCTGTGCTGCAATTGAGATCACGTCACGACGTGGTCTCAAAATGAACACTGTACAATCTTCAAATATCGTTATTTACTTCACATTCTGCAAGGTTTTGAACCTTCAGTCTTTAAAATAAAGTGGAAATGGTATTATTTCACCGACTAGTATTTATGACACAATTTTGAACAAACATTATTTAGATTCCGTTTCATTAGAATTTTATTGAAATTAGGTTTTGCTGATCATTTTTGAGCTCTCATAGAAATGACTTAAAATATATACTTTGAACCGTTAAATAAATAAAGATGTGTGCGTTTCAACCTGCCAGAACTTGATGATCAATGAAAAAAGGAACTGCGTGTTAACTCACCTCACTTAATATCCTCCGCGTTTCCATCTCTCATTGCATCATGCTGGTAAACCAAAAATATATCCCATTGATTCGAAATTTCCATTTAACAGTTTGTCTCTGTACGAATGGGCCACTTGGCGGGTGTCGTTTTCTATTAATGGAGAGCGCCCTCATTATAGCATATTGCATGCCACAAATGGTCTTTTTTTTAAACTCCAGTGCCATCAGTTCACACTTAATTACCATCTTTTTTCGTAATTGTAGCAACACGCACGTCAAAATCATAGCAATTTAGCGCTGAAGTTGCACAATTTGGTTCTAAAATTTGGAAAATTTTCTCCTTAAAAAATGATCGAAAATGTTATTTTTTTTTACATGGTAAAAATAATTGGGGTGTAAAAAAAATAATAATAATAATGGAAATTTATATAGCGCAATTATCCGTCAAAGAAGCCCTCGCTGCGCTGAACAGACAATTGGCAGAGAACAAGGAAATACAATAACTTACAACTACATACTTTACAGCAAATACAACAAAATCATTTTCTGTCATTAGGGGATTTGCCCCCTTCAAAATATCTTTGCCCAGCCTTACTATATATTACCCATATTTTCAAGAACATTGATGTTCTAACTTAGAGATTATGAACACATCGGACGCGTCCTTTAGGCGTCATGTGTTCGGCAAAATGTGCAGTGTAGTAATTAAAATGTTTTGAATTTGATATTTGATTTTGAATATTACTTGTCAAATCCTGTCGTATTAAGTATTTTCATCCCGTTAAATGTTAACGCCTGATGAAAACTTTCAAAATGTGATAATGCTTTTATGTGTATAAACAACTAACACTAATTTAGAATATTTCAATGACAAGAAAGATTTTACACAATGCGTTTCAGTCACTGGTGGTTGTTTTAAATGTAAATAATCAGAAACTCTGTAAGGCAATTATTCCCAAAGTGTGAAGTTAACTGGACTGTTAAGCTTAAGAGTTTTTGAATGATTAACATGCCAATAATAGTACCTAATGACTCTTTTCCAATAGAGGCCTTGCATGCTTTCATCGATTGATATCAAATAAAGGATTTGGACTGATGACCTTTCCTGCAAACATGGCGTATCGCAGCCCATTCAATAAAATACTGTAATTAACCTACTGATAATGGTGCATTTTTATTGATGGAACAATATGAAGTGTTTGGTAATGGTCACACTTCTATTGAATGCATTTAAGCAATCCGCCATATTCACGGTATTCTACGTCACATGCAGGGCCTCTATAGTTTTGACTTTTGATTTTTTTTAAATTTTCGTGTGAAGATTTTGGCTTTTCGTATAGTCAGAAAATATATCAAGGTGTTATTTGATAGAAAATTAAGCAGTTGCTTCAATCGGTAATCTACAAGAGAGGTTATGATTTATCAAATATTTGGACCCAATTTATTCTGGTCCGATTTTACAATTTCGTAAATTTCCCTTAACTGAAGTCCTAATGAGTATTGTCTTTAATCCGGTCACCTAATCTAAATTGTATTTACAAATTCAATATTAGCGCCCCTTCTTTTATCCATGTTGAAAAATTTTAAAAATGAAAAAAAAAAAATTGCAGATTGGAATATTTTTTCAAGATGGTCCATGTTTTTCTTCCTTTCATGAACACCTCTGCTTTATTAGCAAAATCGTGAAGTCTGACCATCAGACAAATGTGCACCCAACTATTTGGTAAAACACGATTTTGATTAAGATTACTGATTGACTGAAACAAATTGTATCTTAAAGTAAATTTCATGGACATATATACAATGCAACATTTACATATTTTCTAACTACCCGTCAAACTTACGAAATATACACGCAAGATTGATTTTTTGACCCCGAGATACACTTTAGTTCTTACTTATGTTGCTATCTTTTCGTCTATTAAAATAGGGAATTGTGATTGACAAGTTATTCAAGAGGAAGATCGTAAAAATGAACTTATTAATATATATTTGTCATCTTTATTTCCAATACTAATTTGAAATGACATATTTAGTTCTGGCAATATGGCATTATAGTTTAACACTTAACTGTATAAGGAGGGGGGGGGGTTCCATGGTACCCAACATATGTTTTTTAGGTTCTCGCATTTTAACGCCGCAATATTTCGGGCTGTTAATTTATGTAATTGCCTAAATAGTAGTTACTCTTCTTTTGGCGAAAAAAAATTGAGATCGACCGCGTCGTTTTTGAGCTAATTTGCAAAAATTAGCCTTTAGGGGTGTGTGAAAAAAATTGATTTGCCCATAAAACCAGCCGGAGTGAAATTTTCCAAATTTTATATCAGCAATGTCAATGTATTCATGATCTCCTAATTTAAGCCAATTTCGGGAAGCGTTTTTTTTTCAAATTTTCACCAAAATCGAGATAAAAGCGCGACGAAAATCGGTTATTTGGCCGCCATTTTAAAACGGCACGAATATTTTTATTTATTTTTTCTGAAATATGGTTTTGATAAGTGTACCTATATATGGTGTAAAGATTATTAAAATTTTCGGACGGTAAAGTGTTTTTATAAGGGGAGGGTGTACTATGGAACCCCCCACCCTTATGCACTTATGTGGGGTACCTTAAGCAGTTAAGTGTTAATATAGTTCTGATGGCATGTGAAATTGCTCATCGTTGAACAATAGTGCAATACAATCACGCAAATAGTATATATTATTTTTGTTCGCAATTCATGTTAGCAATAAATGATTCATTGAAGAATTAAAAAAACACTCTATTTTCTGTATTCATGTTCTTTTTTTCATGATTGTTTTTGTTTATTACTTACTCAACAAGTATTGTATTAGAAAATAGGAAAACACGTGTTTCTACTTACCTGAATCAAACTGTGTGGCGGTGTAAGCATAACTAGAAACACTAGTAATAGCATAGATAGTGACAAAGAATGTCACATCAGCATCAGGATGTGTGATAGTATGATAACCTGTGGAAATATCGTGTCTCACACAACACATTGATTGGTCGTCTGTTGTAAGCCTCTCCCATGATGTAACCGATGTAGCGTCATCTAATAGAAGACCATCTACATTATGGCAGTCAGTTACCACATTGATGTAGTAATCATGTGGTCGATCGTACTCGAAGACTGGGAATGACAAGTTGCTTGTATATGATGAGACGGGTTGTACTATCAACATTGATGGGTCACCACGATTAGGGGTGTTGGCAAGCACCCCTTTCATATATTGCGCCACCATTACGTCAGAATCACATACAAATGAAACAACAACGTCCCCCATTACATTACCTTCATAGAAATCGCTAGGTTCAATATGTATGGTATTACCATCAGACATTTGCAGTGTGGTGTTACTGTTGCCTGCAAAAACTCTGTACACGAATCCTGACATCAATGATTTAAAGGGGAACATATGATACACAGCACCCCATGCATCTGTAGGTAGAAGCTGAGTTATGATCCCATCATAGCAACATACTTTTAATGGTATAAATGGTTCACTCCCAGAAGTCACTGATATTGGTTTGTCACTCGAGATAACTGTACCAGTCACATCTACACCAATCTCAGCATCATGTCTATAACTTTCATACTGAGCCAAAGTGATATTTGTCATATGCCCAAGTGACGTTGATATTGTAACCGACGTGGAGGGATACACCGCTGATATACATGCACAGGAGTAATGTGATGATGACCGTGGTTGATATGATGCAATATAGTATTTAGTGCCGAGCAATGAAGATGGTATGGCCTGAAACACATCTCCAGCAGAGTACACTCTACTAATAGCATACACCGAGATATCACCATTTGCTCTGACAATTACTGTCTTGTCCGTCTTCCCATCTCCAGCTCCTATTTCTATTTCTGCAGGCAGAGGAATATAGGCACCAGTGTTTCTTGTGACGTTTTCATGAATATCTTGGTTTGAAATTGAAATAGAGAGCTCAATGATGTCTCTTGAGTTGGTAGTAATCATTAATCCTGGTGGACTATTATCATACAATCTTGGAATGGAGAATGCATACTGAACCCCGTCATCGCTATCAGCGTTACCTGAATTTGGATAGAAGAAAACATTGACAGTGAATATAGATCCTCTGAGAAGAGGAAACCAAGCCATTAGATTTTCTCACAGAAAGAATGTATACTATATTTCAGTTTTTTGACCTAGTCATGACTCATGATCATACCCGTTCCTCTGGACTAACCCTCCATCTGCTATCATTGTATGGCTATAAAAACGGAAAACGGAAAACGAACATCATTTTGTAGTATACTTATAGTTAAAATACTTACATGAAGTATCATAACTCATACATTTTGGATTTGCAAGGCTGTTTGTTTGTTAGAATAGGCACACATACCAGGTACCTTTCTCAAACAATAATTTATTTGTACAAACAACATTAAATATGAATACATGAATCTTGAATTTTGGTGTCCGCATAAATCTGTTACGCGTGAAACCTTTTAGCAGTTCATTTGTTTAAGATTGGAAGTTTTACAAATGATAAATTTTGAAACCCGAATTTTCACACCGTAACATAATTCATGGACACGAAACTGCTCAAAGTGATTGTATCTAATTTAAAATTATCATATTTTCTTATTCAATGGGATTGTGTTGTTATTTTGACTTTAATTCTTCTTTTTTTGACATATGTTATAAAAATTATTCAAACTATGCCAATATGCCATTAGTGTAGATTTTACAGCAATGATAAATTTCGATATGTTTCACGTGTAACTGGACACGAAATGTTACAGTGTGATACCGTTTTTTGCATTAAGCGTGTAATGAAACAAACACATTTCAATGTGAATTGTCATTTTATTATTAATCATACAGTACTTAACTTCCATTTTGACCAATGAAATGACAAGTTTAATGTCAAATATCTAAAATCACCTTTTTTCATCATCCTCTTACAATGTCACACTTTTTCACCAAAAAACGAGTAATTTTTGCATGTTTTTGATAAAAATAGCTATGTAAACTTTTTACAATTCACCAGAGTTTTGTATCATTTTGAAGGTTTTTGAAAGCTCTACGATTTCATACCAACATCATTAGGAAAGATGTTTTGCAAACCTCAGAAAATCAAATTTTATGACCAGAACTGGGTTATGTAGGCAAAATTATGGAAAGACCCACTTACAATTATCGTTAAAAAAACTTACATGAAGCAACACCAATGTTGAATATGAACAGCCAAATGCAAAGGAATCTATTGGAAATCATTGTAGAGGTTCATCACAACGACTGAAACATGTGTAATATAATGCAACTGTAAGACTATGTAGTAGAAATGTGAGACTATGCACATCTGAACTTATGGTTGTCCTAATGTGTTTCATTACGTTTGAATAATGGAGGCCTTTATGACTTCTTCTGGATCATTTCATTGATTCTAGTACACAGCCCGTATAATCAGTCTGGGAATATTTCCAGATTTGGAACATGTTCTAAATTTGGAACAGTTGTACCTAATCAGGAAAATAATTTAGTTTTTTTGTTTCTAGCAATTTTATTGAAGGTTTGGGGATACTTTTTAGTTCAGTATCTTAAAGTTCAGGATGTTTGCCGTGAGAATTTTAATTTCACCATGAGATTAATATTTTAATTAAAATAATGGGATTAATTAGAGTACGTTATCAATTAATAACAATATTTTTTTACATTTTCTTGTCACAGAATATGATTTGATCTTATCAAATTATAACATCAAATGATTTTATCTGCATTGCATGTTGGGATAGAATGTTTTCTAATTTAGTACATACGTTCCAATTCTGGAACGAGTTCCTGATTTGGAAATTTGCCCGGACTGATAATATAGATACTATATAGTAAACGGAACTACATTGTCAAAAATTCAAGTTTTACAGTTTTGATATTAATGAAAACTGATCAGTTTGGTATAATAGAAACACATTAGAATGCAAACTTTTTAAACTTTAACTCTCGTCATCTTACATTTCATTTTATTCAGTACTCTTAAAAATACAAGTAATAGACATTCAAATGGTGATATAAAATACAATAGATAGAATATTGCACATACATATTATTTACACAAAGATGATCTATTGTACATGGAGCTGCAAGAGTATTGTTAAATATAAGATAATGGAAAACAACCAGGAGTACCAAGGATAGCCCAAAAAGCCTTAAAAAAGGCTTAATTCCATTGGGGTCCTTAAGCAAGATTGAACAAGCAAACAAAACAAACATGAAAAGGCAGCAGAAACATGCAGTTTGGAAACCAAAAAAGTGAACAAACGAAAACAATTTGAAAGGGGAAACAGACAAGAAAAGACAGACATCTTAAGGGATGGGTGTGGGTGGGGTGGTTACCACCCCCTAAAGAATGATTGCCAATTGCACACACAAAAAAGAGCAAAGCAATCTTAGCATTCAGGTAACTGTTTTTACATCATTTGTGGTCATTTTGATGAAAACAATCGGAGGTACCATCGAAGGTGGGTTAACGATACCACCTAATGTGGGGTTACGGGTTGGGGGGTGTTTTGTCCACCTCGGAGAGTTTAAAATCGCCATTCTGAAAAATGTATGCATGGTATGGATTTGAAACTAACTTACAAGACATTTTAAGATTGTCATTTCATTCATTTATTAGCAAAAAACAAAACAAAACAAAACAAAAAAACGAAATTCTGACATTTAGAACTTTCTTAACAATTTTTGGAAAAAGTGAATTTTTTTAACAAACATCCATTCATTCGGTCTTGAAATTATAACGACGTCATATAGTTACCGATGTTCATGATCTTGGTATCAATGGGAAGAGGAGACCCTGCCCTATATTATAGTATCAAACAAAATAACTTTGGGCGCGTAAATTGTAAAAAGGGCTTACCATCACCACCACCGTCGCTCAGGAAGACGTGTTACAAAAACGGCTCAGGAAGACGAGGGTTAAAGTCATTTTGCGAGCGATACGGAGGAATGGTACTTTTACGGAAAGTTTACGAAAGTCATTCCAATTTGCAAGAAAAATAATGAGAAATGTTTCCAAATTAAAGACCTTTCTCCTTACATCCATGTTTCTCAAAAATCTTGGAAAGATTGGTTTTTAATAGTTGTATTGATTATGACCCTGAATAAAATCCTTAATTACAAATAAAGAATTTGGATTTAGGTCTAAACATTTTACTTATACAGCTCTCTGCATCTTGAAGATAAGATCAACAATGCAGCCGAAAACAATAAAACCACTCTCAGGGTTTGTGTTTGTTTGTTTTGCTTTTGTTTTTACTATTCCAAGATATTCGATACTACAGCCCATCAAATTATATTTATTTTGTTTTGTCTATTTACAAATTAGAGCATTATGTTTTAAAATGATTTCAAGATTCTTTCAGTGACATGAATTTTGCAATTTGTTTCATTTTTATTTGTGGTGTCCCTCAAGGGTAAATTTTAGTACCATTACTGTTTATTATATATTTTAATGATATTATAAATACTTCTAACATTCTATAATTTATCTTGTTTGCTGATCACACCGCTATGACCTACTCTCATCCCAACCAAGAAACACAAACTCATTTAATAAATAAAGAACTGAAAGAAGCAATTGGTTTAAAAAGCCAGTAAACGTTCAGTAAATGCGAGCAAAATATTTGATGTTTGCCTAAAGTATATATATTTCTGGGTTTTCTTATTAATTAATTTCTGAAATAGAAGCATCATATTGAGAGTGTGAAAAAGATTGTTGCAAGAAATATTAGTGTCATCAACAACTTTATGCCAAATCGACCATTATAAATATACATATAAATATAAATATTGTAAACGTGAATTAACGCTCTGCGGGTCAAGTTTTTGTTCCTGGACAATTTATTTCCCGACCCGCCCGACCCGATAAAAATTTAGCTTGCCCCGACCGACCCCGATCCAAAGGGATTTTTTCTAGACCGGACCGACCCGGACCGGCGGTTTTTCATGATTTCCCGATCAAGATGGGGATCTAGTGGTTACGATTTCAGCTATAAACGATTACGAAAACAAATGAGAAATGAGCTCGATGGTTAGAGAAATAGACACTGAAGCTTAATGCACATACCTCAATATTGTAATACTTTTTTCTCGAAATATTTCACGTATGAATTCACCAGTTTTCCCCCCATTATCAATCACAGCTCATGCTTTACCTGAGATTTATGTGATTGTTTATAAAAGTCAAAAGTTTAAATGATACTTAGTTGGTAAATGTTCAACTTAAATCATCATGGCAAAAATTGTAATTATATTTGAAAATATAAAGGTGTAGGTTTGACAACATTCTCATCCCCATCAACCGGAAGTAGTACATTCCAGGGGGACCTTGATTACTTTTTACAACGGTACATTTCCTTCTGTGTTGTTCTAGGCTTTGTACCAAACTCAACTCTCAGCTTAAATATATTGGTAGATCTACCATTCGCGTGATTTTCCACCTTTAATACACTGTTAGAACGTTGGGCAAATAATGTACCCAACGTTGGTTCAACTATGAACAACCCAACTTCTGGGTAAATAATTACCAACGTTGCGTACAATGTTGGCTAATTACCTAACTGTTGGGTAAAAGTTTTAGCTAATTACCCAAATATTGGGTAAAATTTCATCAACAGTTGGTTAATATTATTTACCCAACAATTGGGTTGTTCATAGTTTAACCAACGCTAAAAAATTGCCCAACAGTATAACAGTGTAGATAAAATGAAAAATAATGAAAATGAAAAAGAGATTGCCCATCAAAATCAATGACAAATGACAGTTAAAAAACGAATGACGCAAAGCACGAAAAATGAAATATGAAAGTTGACAATTGTCGTTAAAGACACAACAATAATTTTGTTGCTCTATTTTATTTTTACCCCGAACTTTTCGGATTTCCCGGACAAAATATAAGCTTTCCCCGACCCCGAGTAAATTTTCTTTGACCTGGTCGACCCCGGTAATTTTTTCCCGGATCGCCCGAACCCGAAAATAGCTCTAAAAAAATCTTCATCCGGTTTCGGTCCGGTCCGGTCCGGGGAAATACAGGGTTTCAGGTTTCCCCACATGATCTTAACTTGAATCACCTTATCTATATATGGAGAACTTGTTTTGAGGAATACCTGTAAATCATATTT
>JXSR01S020775.1:333-10823 GCA_000969725.1 Ophiothrix spiculata
TGACAGTCAATTGATCTAGAAGAACATTGAACTAAACGCCAGATTGCTTGAAAAAAAGAATGTAAGTTATAACATGGCTGTTTTTGTGACCTAAAAGTTTTTAGACGATTCATCACTATTCAACCCTCAAAAAGCCCAATTCACTCGTTTTGTGGCCATGTACCCACAGGGCTTACAGAATAAATTATCACAACGAAGAACCATTGAATTCAAATGTGTGTGCCCCTATTAGTCCCCTGTTTCTTTACCGTGAGGGTGGTTCATTGAGCATGTTGAATAGAAATACATTGTATAACCCGTGATTATTATTGTGCATTTAAAGTCGGGGCGAACTTTCCTATTTGTCGTTGTACATCCAATACACATCTTTTATTAGGAAACGTTAAATGCTATGAACCCGAGTAAGCTGGTATGAACCAAGAAGATTAATTGGCCTCGATTTTCTTTTCCTTGACCTGTTGATAGCTGTTGATCCATACAGTTTCAATAACTATAATTTGGTTTTGGGTGTAATTTGGCGGGAAATTTGGTTTTGTTACAGCCGCGCTTTCAATAGAAAACGGTCGATAGGCGTTTTTTTATTGCTTTCAGTCATATTAGTTGGGCGTTCTTTTCAGGCACCTTGGTGTATATGATATGACACAAGACACAAAGTAGCCAACGCCTAGTACCGGAAATAATTCAAACACTGGGACTTCTACAATTCTGGACTTTTGATGTGAGTATAAATTTTATTATATAATACAATATTACTTTCGTCATGATATGCATGACGTTGTGCGTGATGTGATATACATGACACATGAAACTGACTGATTGAAATCTAAAATATGTCAAATCTCCAGTTTGTTTTTTCTGACGTAAAAGTCAGACTTTGTCAGGAAAATTGCTTATTTTCTAAATTTAGCGTCTCTAGAACCCTACAAAAAACCTATGTATGCTTAATATACGTGCACACACATCGTTACGAGCATTTAATGGCATTGTAAATTTTGAATGACATGCATAATTCCATTGTGAATCTTTGGAGGTCAACGTACTAAAATTTCAACGAAATCGAGTCATGCGAAGTGATTTAAATGTTGCAATTATGACAAAATAGCGTTAACGTTTTCGAAGTAAACTGTTGACGCCATTATGAAGTTGATCGTGGACGTGAAATCACTAGTAAAGATTTATATATAAACTAGAGACTCTATTCCTTATGTACACCAAAAATTGTGATGATCGAACATTTTTAAGTTGGCCAAAACTTACAGTAAACTTGGCGTTCCGCTCTATCGCTCATCTAAAGGGACTGTAGCCTTAAAGGCCCGTTTATTTCAAGGAATAAAGCACGCATATTTTGCAAAGGGTATCATCTAAAACTGGTTGAATTTTCAAAGGGTTATATTTTGTGGATTGCGTTATGAAAATAGCGGACTGAAAAAAAAGTTAACTATTGATTATCATTTACATTGTTTTTGAGGTATTGGGTTATTTTTAGATCAAGACAAGTTTTTACTGAATACATTAAAAATGGACACTGTGTTGCTCCTATTCAAATAACTGTTTGTCAAGTTTTTTTTAATATAGAAAATTGATTGAAAATACGGTATATTAAGATTCAGGTCTCCTCTTTACTGATCTTTTTTAACTCTTTCTCTTCTCGTGACCGACTGAATATTAAATAGTCGATGTCAGTGGCCTGCGATGTCAGATAAAGAATTCGAACCACTGTCTTTCTGAAATATAATGGCCCGTATTCCAGAAAGGTGTTTAGCTAAATCAAGGTTTTATTTCTCGTCAACTGTTCTGCTTTAAAGCTGCAATGATGCGTATCATTTCTGGCCAGTTGATGCTCAGTTAAACAATGGTTTAGCTAAACATCTTTCTGGAATACGGGCCATAGTGTCTTATCAGGGAATGTTTCGGAGTTAGTCTCTCATACGGCTCGAGAGACTAACTCCTCAACAATCCCTGATAAGACACATTAATTTTCAGAACGACGTGATTCTCACCCTTTATCTAGTACGTAATTGACTGCAATGGCTTGCAACAAAAATTATCCTTTATGCAGCCTATAACAAATTAAAGATTTGAAAGAAAAAAAACTGTCAAAATTTTGTAAGATCAATTTTGTTCAAAATTGCTTTAGTTTTCTGCTATCTCCGGCTATTTGCAGCGTTGTCGTCGTTATAATAATAGATGTGTAAATATCACCTATGGTCATTCTTTTTAATGTGGGCACCCATAAATGGTGGATTTGTTACATGGAGAGTGATTTATGCATCAATTTTTGTCATATCAATTCAACAATCAAATGAAATGTCATAATTTTGGTATGATTTTAAAGACAATTTATTTGACTTTCAAGAAATCAAGAATAGAACCCAAATGAAGTGATTAATAAGCTTAACGACCCGTTAAAGCTACTTAGCCAGGGTGGAGTTGGGTGAGGTTGAGGTAGGTGAGGTTGAGGCATCATGAAAATTGTGCATGAATTGTTCTGCCATATCTCCTTAAAAATCCATTGAAGTGTCACAAATCTTATATGATTTTAAAGGCTAGTTATTGTTTATCAAAAACAAGTTGGAATTAACACGAATAAAATTGATTATTAACGTTATTAACAAGTATAAGTAAATAATCCATATAGCCAGACATGAAAACAGGCATAAATGTGGTTTGTGTGGATGAGATACGTACATTGTGCATCAAATGTTGTCACAACTTTTCAATAATCGTATGAAATGTCATAAATATGGTATGATTTTGAAGATAATGTATTAGCCTATAAAATCAAATGAAAATATTAGCCAAATAAAGGTATTGATTAACTCATCAACGATTACCAGGAAGGAGATAGGTATGCATGAAGTGAATGAGATGAAACACAAATGGGCCTCACCTCAAAAAGGATGACCCTATATCAAATTGCACTATGAACTCTGGACTGTTCGCAATAAACGAAACACAAATATCGAATGATATTTACTTATTTGCAGGTTCATTTATTGTAGTAAATAAATCTACTAGTCCCCCAGTAACCTCATTTAACCAGAGATGAAAACAAAGCAAACTTGACACAATTACAACTTATTATTATCTTGATTACACTGTTAAGATGTTTGTGGTGATTTAATTTGTTTGCAGTGGAATAAATTTTCTGTTCATTTTTTAAGTATTTAATGACAGACAGAAAACAAACAAGACAAAACAAATACATATATTACGTAAATTCAAAGGCTTTGTCATGTTTATATTAAATCCAGGGCTGTAATTGAGGTTTTCAAAAAATCTGCGTCTTTACGGACGGGGTTCAGGGGCCCGCTGAAGGGCCCCAGTGGAGTCCAGGGTCAAAGCCCCTGGTGAGGGTCGAAACACCTCCAAGCCAAAGTGTTTCTACACATTACACATTGCAGGGAACAACATTTTAGAGGCATTTTCAGATTTAAATTCCTGGGCTAATTAATAATAGCCATTTTAACCCAAAATTAGTTTGTAATCCGTTCTTCTGGCGATTTACTCATGACAAAATTCAGGGTTGCATTACAAAAATCTGAAAGTTCAGACAAAATCTGGGCAAATCACAAGTTCCTGCTCATTTTAAGTTCCTGCTTGTTTTATAATACCAGACTGTTTGTCGAGTTTGTTCATTATTAAAACATTCATTTCATGTTTCAAAAAAAAAATAAACGCATAATTTAGATTTTGCAAAGAAAACCTGTTACATTACGGCTGGTGTAAACCAACCATTTTTGGGAAAAAATCTCTGTTACTTAGTGAAATCTAACATTCCGGTTTCGGAAAACTTTTAACATAAATTTTGGAGAGACAACAACAAAAATTGTATTTCTTACAATTGTAAAAGGTTTTCTGACAATTGATTACATACTTTGAATTGGCTTTTGGTAAAGCACTTACTTAACACAAATGCAACATTAAAGTGATGGAGATGAAGCTACTTTGCTTTTAATACCTTTATTGCAGCCTACTTGTACTGATTATGGTATTGGGATCATGAAATTGGACCAGCTCAATTATTAAAGGCTTCATAGAATTTGTCACAACTTTCAGAACCAAAGGTCCAAATTTCAAAAATCGTAAAAAATCTTGCGTTTTTATTAGCACACACTGTATACCAGCCATGGATTCTTATTAGCTAAAAAACAGAATTTTGATAGGGGTGACCCTTGGGGATGAAATGTGGGTCAAGAACTGAAGTTTGATATTTACGCTTTATAATGATCAGAAAAGAAACAAGTTAGAATTTCAATAAAATTGGATCTTATTTTATTCCAAGATAAATTGGCTTGTAAGTCACTACAATTGTAGCAGTGATTGTAATTGCCATGCATTAATTTATACAAATCATGTTCATATACTATCTCTATGAAACGGATATCTTTTGACCTGATTCACACCAGCTAATTCATAAAACTCTCTTTACACAAACAACTGTTAACACAAAATGGCTTTCAGATCTCAGCATTGACTGTGTACACATGATTCAGAAAACAAAAGTTATACGCCGTTGAAGTAGTGACATCATATTTATGATAATTAGCCCAACACGTTCCAAACAAATGTGATGGCTCACCCCGTAAGGGGGGACTTTGAAGATGATATCAATTTTGATTTTATCATTTAATCTGTTACAGCATTTTCCAAGCTTTAATATGACACCTTACTTGTTGAAATTGATCAAGGCGATCAAATTTTACTACAGAAAATCTGCTGAAAATTCTTATCATTTTCTAAATTTTTTGCTGTTTATTTTCGTCAGTTTCTCGAAAAGTGTTGTGTCGCATAGTCCCCCTTTTCGGGTTGAGTCATCACAACTGATCATGTCTGAAGTGGTTCCACTGATTACATGTATTACCGCAATACACAAACATATAAAAATCAGACCATATTTACATTTGATTTTTGTTCACAAACTGAAAAATAGTGACAGGGATGACCTTCTGGTCTATTCAGTATCGAAGTGTTACGTGTCATCCGATTATCACCCAGACAACTGGATCACGCTTTCTTGTTTTGAACCACGATCGAAATGATCACCACACAATAGTATTGCACTTACCATTGTCATGGAATGTGTGTGATCCAGTAACTGAGTGAGTTCCGTAATCACTTCGATACTGAATTATAAGACTCTTTTCTATAACACATTACCATGATTTATGCTTATTTTTGCATCATTTGGATTAAAAAGGACTAAAACTAAAATAGAAATTATTCCCCATAGACTAACGGGTGATAAAAATGGCCAGCACTTTTGTTAGGAACCAGATCGCACATGTTAGGTGATTTGCGTAGATTATGGCGTAACTACTTCCACAGCGTTTAGGCAAGGTGGAACACTGCCTGGCATGCTCACTGCCCTTTAAACTGGTTAGAAGACATTTGATTATGTGCATGCAACGGAGGGGCAAAAGCCCAGGGGGGATTCTTCCTGACAAATGGTATACAGGGTGCTCAAAGGTTTTGTGGTGCATTTTCATAATTTCCCAAAATACATCCAACTTTGCAAATTGGGCGCATTGGACCTGTGACGAAAACCTTGGTGGGTGGTCGATATACCAAAAATTACGAAAATACACCCCGAAACCTTTGATCAGCCCCATACACTATTTGTCAGTAAAGCCCCCTCTCCGGTGCTACCATATTAGAATTTTGGTGAGATACCCTTATAAACAAGCATGCTATTTAGAGTTTGTCCAAGAGTCAAATTGAGAGGTATCAATGTCTGTCGATGGTCATGCACATGACGTCATTGAGCACAAAACCACAACAATGTCGTCAATGCCATTGTTTTATTCTTGTGCTGATTGACAGCCAATGAACATACCTCAAAAATATGTATGTACATATAAGGATAATTTTTCAATATTGCTCACCTGAAACGTTTGTCTCTGATAATTAAATTGTTTGAAAAAAAAAAAAAAAAACAGAAATTGAAATTCACAATCAGAGAGCCAAAATATTGATCACAAAGTTGTACTAAATTCAACTGCATCGTGTGATGCCCTTTGATGCAAATGCACATTGTTGTTCATTGGTCATCAATGCACATCAATATCGAGCGACATCGATCGGCATCTATCACTGGATATATGATGAAAAACACCACTAATCAGACGTTGCTACAACTTCCCTTGGAGTGAAATGGTTAAGATAGTTTCATAGAAGTATTAAAACCAAGGAAGTATTGTAAATTCATGTTGAGTCAAAACTGTTACCATAGATATAGAGCGAAGATCACACACTCGCCGCCATTTTTATTCAGACATGGGGATCAAATTGGGATTATTCGGGTTTGTGCCAAAATGCGCAAATATCAAATATGCCTGCAGATTAGCTTATCATTTGTGCAACCAAATCCAAAGCACCCAAAGTTTATTTTAGCAGGTACCTAGTGTACCTGAAACAGACCTGAATACCCCTAATTTCAGCTCCATAGCGGACAACGCCCCCATTTTAGACCCCTAAAAACGTGCAGTGCTTTCCATGCTGGTCAGGAAAAAACTACCCCTTTTTCCATGTTTTTCTGTTCACGCATGTGTACACCAGTATAGCTCAGTACACCCCCCACCCTGGGACAACACCATTACACAGGCCGAAATACAAAGTACATGATCTCTGCCTCAAATCTATGGTTTTTATTCTTGAGTTTTCTGCTGGTACAGTCATAATACATCTCCAAATGCATCCATAATATAAGTATAGGTCAAACAATAATTTATTGGGCAATGTAAACAAAAATGCAGGGCGGGGTTTGCATTTACAAACAATGGGGCCCTGCACTGTGGATTTCTGTTTAAATTGGCCGATAAATTATTGTTTAGCACATAGATATAATAACACTTGGTTGAAACAAAAAAAAAATATTGACAATTTCTTCAGAAAATATTCTGCTTAGATAAAAATCATAAAAAATAGTACAGACAATTTGAAAATATTCCTGATCAAATAAGAATTAAGTATGTACATCTGTATATACATATCCATACATATAAGACAAAAATATATGCAACATTGATTGGGGAAATAATTAGTTATAACATAATTATCAGATCGCAAAAATTAGTAATGTTTGAAACCTGTAGGCTACACTCTAAATTTCGTGACGGATAAAGTAGTTGTTTACAAATGGGTAAACCATTTGAAGAACTCTCTTGATTATATATTTTGAATAAACATGTGTGCATGCAGGACTTATCTGATATAATTAAATGGCCATAGGTGTCAAAATTTGTTGTTAATTAGGTAAAGGGCTTGTATAATTCCTCCAAGACATATTTTCCTTGTTTTTTTGGACAGCTATGTGTTAGTATACTAACATATAGTTGTCCCAAAAATGTTAGATATATATTTTGAAATGGGCACTATATGTACACAGCTTTACCAAAGCATTAAGACAGTGCAACAAACTGCTCAACCATTTGTTCACAACTACATCATCCGTTGCAAAGTTTTGAACAAAATAGAGTGTAGGGATTCTCAGCTAGCTACCTCAACCTATAAAGCAAGTAATACAAGAAAAAAAAACCTGATTTGACCTTTAAAAAAATCAAACTGCTGTCAATTTTTTCACACTGTTTTGATAAGCTGATATAGATAATATCTTTTCTTCTATTTTTTGTACATTGCACATGATAAACAAAAGTGTACTGAAAAGGTATAGCCACCAATTTCGGCACCTTTGGATAATAATATAATATTTACATATGTGATGTATATCACCTGCTATGCGCTGTGGAAGTAGTGACACTATTTCTTACATAATTAGCCCAACACAAGCAATCTGGTTCCAAACAAATGATCATGTCAATAATGGTTCCACTGATCACATGTATTAACACAATAGACGTATGTACACACAAAGCAGACCATCTTTTCACTCGCTTTTTGTTCACAAACTGAAAGAATAGTGACAGGGATGACCTTTTGGTTGATTATACATGTAGGACTCTTTTCCAAAACACTTACATGTGATAATGCTAACTTTTGCTGCATTTGGATTCAAAGGGGCAAATCATAATCCCCTTTTCATGCTCAAGGTCACCTCTATGAAAATTGAGATTTTTAGCTAATAAGAATCCTTGACTGGTATATATTACAATCCCCAAACCATTCTTTCAAATGTTCTTGCATTTTTGAGGAAAGTGAGAAAATATGTCATTTTTGAATTATTGTCGGGGCCCCGACAATAATTACATCACAGTAGCAGATGTAGATTTTTCAAAACGCTGAATAGCTTGTAACTTGAAAAGGAATGGTCGGAATCAAGTGAGATTTTCAGAATACATTTATGTTGTACTCTTCTTTTTATTTAGCTAGAAAATATGTGAGGTTTTTGCCACATCAAAATCATAAAAGAGTAATAAAATTAATTATGACACTCAGTGACTATGACATGTCAATTCCTCAGTGTATTCTGATTGGTTTTAGACCCGGGGTCGCTCGAAGAAAAAAGTGGTACGCATGCTCGTCAAAAAAACAACAACATTGAAAAAGGGTCGGATTTTGGCCCATTGGCGTTTGACAACGTCTTTAGAAAAAGGTGTGCCTTTTCAAGGGTAACTTTCGACATTAAGGGGTCGTCTTTTAACGATATCTTTAACTTTAGGTTCACTTTTAAAATTCCAAGAAATACATCAGAAAAGGCTTCCAATGTATTATATTCATCTTTTTAATGGCAGAAAATATTGTGTTATGCCATTGAGGACCACCATAAACTGGGGAAACATAGGTCAGCCAGGTAACTTTGGTCAGTAATGCCTTTTTTTATTTAAATGTTTATATTACAGAAAAGCACTATTTTCTATGGTCATGTTTGGTGTCATTTTCTTTTTTAAAAAATGAATATAATTTATAAGATTGAAGAAAAAATGATACATCTCTGGTCAAATGTCCTTGAAATTGGTGAAGAATTTTGATTTTTGACCAAAAATGGGATTTTTAAAAATTTCTTTGTAAAATCAAAAATAAATCTTTACTTCAAGATTAACAGAGTATACAAAGTTTCATACAGATACTGATGTTGGACAGCCATGTCAACAGGATGTTAAGAAATCAAAGTCATATGGCTCATTCCAAAGTAACGTTTGTGACCGAAAAATTGAGAAATTTCACTTTTAAATGGCCACAGAACCTAGCAAAAACATTATATCAACGAGTTTGTTGTTGATAATGGTGCTCACTGGTGGGGTCAAGACATGTAGATGTTTGAAATGTAAATCAATTGCCAACATTCTGAGTAAAGTCCATGTAACGTTCGGTAACGTTTGTGACCGCGCACGGCAATGGATTTTTGCTCCGAATGACTTCAAAGTACAATTTCTCTGAAGTGTCAACGATTTTTTAATTGCGCCTTACACCGATTATGGGAAACATATTTACAAATATTTCATAAAAATCACAGAACATTATATCGCAAGGAATAATTTTAATGCATTGTTTTGTGTTGTAACGTTTGGTAACGTTTGTGACATTTTGGTGTAACTTTTTGGTAACGTTTGTGACATTTTGGAAACAAAACTTGTGCTCATTCATGCACGGATAGACAAACTTTACAATTTCTGATTGGAAAATACTTCTTACGTACCAAGTAACAAATGTATGACAGAAAAACATGCTTATGTGGTCAAATAAAAAAGCTGATTTTTTGCTTGAAAGGTTCAGTTTCCACTGGAATGAGCCATATATGGTGTTTTCATTTATTAAATTTCCCTGTTATGCATCGTTTAACTCGAGTGCAACGCGCTCGATCGTAAGCGCTTCACAAGCACTGGATTTAGACCAATCACACGCTGTAAATTATTATACGTGCGACGACACGCAAACCACTGTAGCAACAAGCGTCGTTCTCCAAAAACCCAGCGAACGGAGAAATTTAATTATTAAAAATACTATATCATATAAATGTTCAAAATCTCAAAGAAATACAAGGGTTGTTCAATAAGTTTGTGGCCCAATATACAAGGAGGTGAACTATGCAGATTTCATCATTAGGCCTAAAAAATTGTTTGATTGGCGTAACATAGAAAAAAAAATAGGGTAGGGAGGTCAGAATTTTTTTAAAGTCTATGTTTCGCATACAAGAACACAAAATATAAGACACATATACAAAAACATCTTCACTTTATCTGTAACACATCTTTTATTTGTCATTTTGAATGTCCTGCAAGCCATATCTCAGGCCCCCATGAATCGATTCCCATCAAAATTTGGGATTGGAGGTTTTTTATCATGCTCATAAAAATAAAAATATCTAGGGTCGGTCGGGTTACGCCAATTAAATACATTTTTTAGGCCTTATGTCATGTATGATTGATGAATATCTGTAAAGTTTCAAGTAAATACCTGCTTACAAAAATTTATCGAACATCCCTTATGTTTTAAAGGCACCCATGTTTCATACAAAATTACATCAACTTTACAGGAAATGCTTTTAACTTTGTGAAAACTGGGGTCACTTGACAGATAACTTTTCAAACAAA
>JXSR01S020776.1:20858-39096 GCA_000969725.1 Ophiothrix spiculata
TCTGAAAATTGAACAATATGGTGATTAATTAAAGAGTAATGACCCTAATTTCAAAATGTAATTAAATGACTACTTCATCCAGAGACAGAAATTACACAAAAAATTTGAGTCCATTCAAATACAGATCTCCATTTCATCATATCATTAAAATCATCATGTGATATAAAACGATAACTCTCTCTCTCTCTCTCTCTTTCACCATAAACCAATTTACATAAAAAATTATGAAAGAACATTATGATAATGATTTTTTGAAATATCATATCATCCAACCTATCATTTATAGTAAACTCTGTCATCATAATGATGTTATGTATTTTTGATCATTATGAAAATATATTACTGATTCTTCAGTGTTAATGAACTTCACTCACATTTATACTATGGAATGGAAGATGATTTCTTTATAAGATATTTTAGAATATTTAAATTACTTTTAGGCAAAAAAAAGAACTCTGTCTCAGTTTACTTAAGGTCAAAACCCTAAGCGCCATGCGTCTTTTTTTTAAATTTTTTTAGTAAAAAAGGGCTACGCGGATGCGGAAATACCCCTCTTTTTTATTGCATTTTTCGGCCACTATTTTTTTTTCGCGGCCGCTTGGCCGTTTATTTAACTTTTTTTTCCAGTAGTAGGAAAAAAAGATGAAAAAAACTGAAAATCTCTATTTTCTTTGGCCTTACATACTATATTTTTGCATTGCTAAAATAATATTGCACACAAATAATATTGCACACAATGACAATAAGATTGTTTTTACATTCTGTTGATTTGGTACCATCACATCCATATGTCTATGCATAGATCTTGCCTTCTGGCATGATATATTTTGTTATAATGACTATATTTCTTTTTTCCATGCTAGGACATGATCATGGCATTTTTTAATATTGTAAAAATCATTGATTAAAAATTGTGTTGATTTTTCCAATATTGATCATGTGTCTTCATGCATCTCCCATTTATGATGCAATCAAGTACTGAATAAGGAATTTACTTTGGTGTAACATAAAAATCAATTATTGAAGGTAGGTCCAATTTTTTTGGGTTTTTTTAGCTTTTGACTTTGAAATTAACACTAAATAACCACAGGACAATCAATAATAATCAAGCAACAACATTTTATGTTCTCATCTTTCATTTTTATTAACAATCTGGACTTATAAGCAGTCTAGAATTGAAATGTATAGTTGTTTCTATGCTTAATTTTACCATTTTGATAACAATTAAAATGAAAAAATCTAGGGTTGGCACCAAAAATAGGATCGGTCAGGTTACACCAAACGGACAATTCTTTTAGGCCTAATGAGTTGGTCATCAGAATAATTATATCTTTCCTTCCATCAACATGACTCGATGCATATCTTAGAAAATTTTGGAAAATCCTGCTAGAGTTAGTAAACTTCATTCAAACATTTCATTAATTGTTGAAAACTAATAATAAGAATAAGAAAAAACTATGAAATTATGAGTTTCTAGAACTGGTAACATTTGACCTTATTTATCATTTAAGAAACCACAAAATTTAGATCTGCATTTCTCTAATTACAGGTGTGTCTATTTTGACATTCCCCATCCAATATTAAGTTACAACAGTGTATAATCCTTAGCTATCCTTGATGTTGACGTTCCTCATCATTGGTTGCCGTAAGACAAACCCAAGATGATTCAAACCAAGCTGACAACTGTGCCCATTTCATTCATTAATTTTGCAAGCTCACCACTTATATCTACGCTTTCTGGACTTGAATGAGGTCAATGTGAACTAAATCTATCATGCATGGATTCAATTCAATTAGTTCTCTTGAAAAGTGCGTCTTATCCTGTCCGATGATTACAGATGATTGTCATCCAATATAGAAAACCTCGTTATTTTTTATTGGCTAATCTGCAGATACAACTGATGGTACCCATATATAATGCAGTTTTTAATAATTGCTAAGCCATAAAACTGGAAGAATAATATATTCATCATTACTCGGTCTTAACAAGATCCATTTGATCTTTCTCTAAAAAAGAACAAACTGTTATAGATAATCAATATATCATAAATGTTGGTATCTTTCATAAGTAAAACAAATAATGTGGATAAAAATAATTTAGTTGTTAAGATGATATTTTTTTTTTTTTTTAACATGATTTTCATTCTTTTATAGAAAACATCTACGGAAATACAATTTTTTATAGAATTCAAGGCAAATGATAGACAGCTATGTTGGATGTGAATTTGAAGATATCCATCAACCTTATAAATCTTACAATCAGCCCCAAAATATAGAAATGCTGGGTGGTTCACATTGAATCTCATTTCATGGGGACTCGAAAGTATCATTTCTTTTTTTTCTCAATACAAATACCCCCCCTATGCAAAAATTATCTTAAAAGTACTTCTTGTACTTTTTAAAGTATTATTTTTTTATTTTGAGTATTTCTGAGTGATTTAAACATAAATGCAAAATATTTTTCCCATGTTCGGTGTGTTAATGTAGGCCCATATATTATACGTACAAAGAAACTATATGTATTTTTGATACACTTTATAATAGTGATACAAATGGATGCCAATAAATGTTCCGTTTTAAACCATTTCTCCTCTAAAACTCATCTTTTGAACAAACACTTCCACAGGCAGTACACTCCTCCCGTACAACAATTTCAAATTCATACAGCATTTAAAATATCCATTAATAAGTTGACTTGTAAGTTGGATATACAAACATGTTTTTGATACGAAGCCTCATAAAATGCTATTGACATTTTGTCTATATTTGCTTTCAAATTTGTTTGTCTGTTCTTTATTTATACCTTTTGACTTTTTATTGGTAGCATTTGCTTGGCAAGGTTACATGGCTCCTGAACACTATATTTCTTATTGATTTATGAAATTATTACATCATGATAATTCATAATTTGATTGGGATCATAAATGGTGCGAGTGCAACCTTGCTATACAAAATGGATATTGACATCTTTCTGTATACAAACTGTCTAGTCTGCTCCAAGGGGAAGTATTCGCACATGAGACCGACAGCCTTGTGCGACTTTCATCATAGAGCAAATAACTTGTTCACATCGTTATGTGTGTCCAACCCCCTCGTTTTGGCTTAATTATACACAAAAGGTGACGAAAGGAATGGAGTTTTAACGAAACCTCTCAATAAAACTGTCCCGAAACTGCTGGATGAGTGTTGACCTGCCTTTTTTAACATGTTTAAAATTTGGTCTGGCTGATTTTGTGATGATACACAATGTGCACATGAGAAAAACTTCATGCCAATTAGTCAATTTTTTAATGACCTAAATGACTAAATGTGCTTTGTGCATAAACATTATTGCCTCTCACTATGAATGCACCATATCTGATATTTCCAAAGAATTCTAGCAACATTCATCTTTCAAAAAAATGTTGAAATGCTCCTAATACAATATAGAGGTGATGGACAGGTTATATCAATAATTCATACTTAATTTCAAGGTAATATTTCTTTCCTGTCATAATGGTTAAAGGCTAATATCACTATTCATAATTAGAATAATGTGAAATTGTTACATACAACAGGAAAGTTGAGAATAGCCTATTCTCAACTTTCCTGCATACAATGACTAAACATTTCAGCTAATACATCAGGTCATTTTTGGTTTAAAATATATTGCAATTTGCTTGGTCACAATGTCACTAAAATATGTCCTGCTATAGTGGCAGGAAATATGACATCCCATCAAACCTTGCCTTCCAGATATCCTGTCAGGAATCCTTTGTGGTCCAGTAACAAGTGTTTGTATATCAGGCAAACTATGTCGGTGGTTTACCACTGCCAGTCAACAGACCATTTTTTGTCTCGTTGGCGAACCAACGAGACATATTTGAATCTGGATTTGGGAAACTTCGTAATAGACTAAGAAGTAAAAATGCAAAGAGATTGAGTAAAGACCAAAGCTGAATATTATTTTATTTATACTTTATGTGTAGTAAATAGAACAAACAAAATTACAAAAAAGTGGAATTTTAATGTCAAAACTTAAATTAAAACAAAACATTCGACTGTGTGAAAGGCTACGATGATGATTTGCAAAACAAAGACATTATTCCAACGTGTAGCACACACTGACCTATACTTCTGGACCGGAAATGTTTTGACTTTTTTGTAGGCCGCCGTGCTGCCATGTTGTGAGTACACGACCTTGTGAAGGTGTGTGTTCCGACCTTCACTCACAAAATCCAAAATGTTATCCTGCAGCCAACAAGACATGTTTTTTAGAAGACCTTGTTTTGCTAACATTTGCCCATTTTTCATGCCCCTATATTCTTGCATCGAGATAAATATATCTCAATAATTCTAGATTGTCTTATTGATATGGTTAACATGGTGGTTCTAAAAGAGTTCATAAGCTTCTCAAAATGCTCAAATTTATCTAAAACAAGGTTCCACTCTGATGTTATTCTACAGGTACTTCATTTTTCTAGAACTGATTCAAAAGTTGAAATATAATAGCTTATAATTGATGATACTCAAAGATCCTTTCAACCACATCATAAAATCCATGATTATCATTTGGGTAAGCTTTTGAAAACAAACAGTCCTTGAATAATGGAATATTCATACAGTGTAATAGGTTTGTTTTTGACTTTATGATGAGATTATAATATTTAGACATGAAATTCAGGGACTAGATAATGACATGCAAAGTTGCATTCAAGCAATTAGTACGATATTTTTCCATAAAAGAACCTTGTAGGCTCTAAATTGTTTTATGGATTGGTGATGATGGCAAGGCTTCTAAAAACCAGTCTACTTGATCAATTAATTTAAATTGATACAACTATAAAATTGTGTTTAAATATTCATGATATAGTTTTGTTTTTGATTTTACAATGGGATAATAATTAGACACACAATTTAGGAGTAGATAATTCTCATAAAACATGCAAATATTGTATTCATTCATCAGCATGATATTGTTTCTATATGATATCCCTGTAATTTGTTTCATGGATTGGTGATAATGTACTTGGTAGGTCATTCAACTTGCATTTACAATATATACAAAACAGAAGTAGGATATACAAATATTTATAGATATTTATAATAGACCAAGATATTAAAAAGAGGAAAATTCAGGCAAAACTAAGAAAATAAAATAGAACTTGTAAGTGGGTATTTTGAAAAAAATACCCACTTAAAAAAGGTTTTGTCTTTCAGTTATGTATCACCAATGATAAAACTTCAATGCACCATAAACTCTTGTGCTGAATTTTAGGCTGAGCTAGTCCGTTTTAGTCTTTATAACGCCAAGTAAATTACAAGTTGATTGTCACGCGTCCAGACTTTGCAGTTGGTGAGGGAGGTTCTTATTATTTGTTATTTTTCAGCAAAATACTATTCATTTTCAACAGCTGAATGTTTTTGCCATATTACGAGGAGGCCAATGTTATTTCCTCATTTATTTCTCTACACCTAAAAATTATGTTTAGTAGGTTTATGAATTGATACCCAAAAACTTGTATTGACTTTTAACATGTCAACCTCTTCTGATAATCAAGTAAAGGAAGAAAAATTACAAAAAGTTTTGGAATTTCTGAAAAATTGGTGACGACAGGGACGATCAACTGGTTATTTTTGTTTCTTGGCCTGTGGTTCTAATTCAATCCTTGGGTATAGGACCTACGATATATCAAATTCAAACCTGAGAAATTTCAGTTCTTTTTGTGCAAACTGTCATGGACCATGGACTATTAAAATGTGCAGCCATGTGCATGTAGTGAGAGCATGAGACGTACCTGACCTGAAAACGTGTAGCCAGTCACATGGGCACATTTTAAGAGTTTGACAGGTAAACAATAGGGATGACCCAACTCAAGGATGACAGTTATAGATTAGTGATTGTAATCCAAAATGTAAGCAGATTGAGGAATTATGGGCACAGTTATATCAATAACATAAAAAGACATTCTATGAGGCATGGTGTAATGTAAACACCTGACTCAAGGTAGATGTGTTATTGTTCTGGCTTTATATTGTGTGTTTATTGGAGATGCAAACATAGTAAACAGACCTGGGCCAATGGGTCAGGTTTGAACATGCTCTGTTTGAACTAAGTTTTATTTGCATGAATAAGTTTTATGGTTGACAACTTGAATTTTGATCTTTATGATCTATTAACTAGGAAATCAAATAGGCTGATTGTTTTCCCTGGGGAAACAGATTTGAGCAGATAAATATTCCTCCTGACCAAGAAATCGCCAATATTTATTTTACATATTCTGATATAAATAGATAGTAGCAAAATACTTTTGAGCTGCCCAAGCAAATTTCCTGAAATCAGGAAATTTCCTCAGGAAAATTCTCATGCATGATAAACCATATTTAAGATCTAGTCATTCCCACAACTAGGTGGATGGACCGGTGGAAGACTCTATTCATTCTTTCAGTTAATACCCAAAATATTTAATACATAAATTGAAAAGAAATGATGACCTTTCATTTTCCAGAATTTTACAAATGTTACTGACGCCCCTACAAATTCATCGAAATGAAGAATAAAGCACCAACATTTCCAGGGTGGCTTTGAGTTGGAAGCTACCTGCACTTAGTTAAAAATTATCTAAAATCAGTTTTTTTCACAAATCATCTAAAATCATTTTTTCAAAAATTTTAGGCATTAACAAAGCTCCTCTGCACACACTGGTATAATTAGAAGGGACCTTTTCTTTTCAAAATCCGGTAATTAAATGTATCTTTTTGTAAACAATTGTCAACAAAAATAATGAAATTATTAAGGAGGTAAAAAACATGATAATGGACGTTCAAAAAAGCTGATAAATAATAAAAGTAAAATCAGCTGAAAAGCTGTTCATTTTGGTACCTGTACATTTTATTCCTATAATTTGCACATATGCAGCTCAAAATTCTGGACACATACTTTTAAATTGATATTTGATTTGTTCTGACATTGGGCCTTTAAAAAAATTGTTGACTTGCCCTTTGTGACCGACCCAAAATTTGTAAAATTTAGGGTCGTTTTTTTTTTTTTTTTTGAACTTTTGCCTAACTCAAGAGTGCATTTGGTAAAAATATCATGATATTTGGATTGAATTTACAACAATATTCACATGTTAAATATTTGCATGGAACAAGTCTTGAATTAAAGCACAAAACGATGAAAATATTTATATAAACTATTTTGTTCAGTATTTTGGAGTCCATTTTCAAGAAAAAAAAATAACAAACAAAAAAAAGATCCGACCGAACGACCATCAATTTCATCATTAAAGGGCAAGTCAACAACTTTTTTTTTAGGCCTTACCAAGACTAAACCAGAGTACCCCCAAAACTAAACTCAAATTCTAAACTCAACCCACCCCAAATAAATATTGCAAGCTCACTGAACGTGTCTTCATTTTCATTAAGCAAATATAATAGGCGTAGATTTCAGTCAAAGGTCATGTGATGCAGGAGAATTAAAAACAAGTTACAACATGACAGTTACTAGACCTAATAATAATAGGCCTACCAGTATAATTGCTATCCATCTAGGCATCAGTCTGTGGTTACTGACCTTAGCTGAACTCACGTTCTCTACACTCAATGTGTGCAGTATTCAATATTACACCATGGCAACATTGATCATGTTTGACTGAAACATGGGCAAGGACAGTGCTACGCATATTGCATGCGTTATCAATTTGTATGTTTACATATTGCGGTCTACATTTGTCATGACCTGGTCAGATCATTACGTGACAGGACTGTAGGCCAAATGTAGGCATGGTTAACAAACACCTTGAATAAATACTAATGTGGCCATCTGTCATAATATCGTATTAAAATTTAATTCTGTCCATCAGATATTAAATGCCAGATTATGCCTATGTCACTTCTTTTTACTCAAGTTTCTATTAAAATTCAATTCTGTCATTATAATATGTCAGATTAGGCCTATGTCTCTTCCTTTTACTAAAGTTGCTATAAGGTTCTGCCATGCCTCCCAAAAATGGTTTACCTCACTTTGCTCGCACACATGCATATTCAAGTATGTGGAGTAACTTTTGTTGCATAATCCTATGCAGTGTCACCTTTTATTATAAAGTGCCAGGTGAAATTTACAAGAAAAAAATGTTAGGGAAGTTACAAGCTTAAGTTTTGATTTAAAAAATTCCATTTTTGTACTGATTCTTGATTAATTTTTACAACTTTGCTGTCAGCAATTTAGACTAAAATACTAACTTGAATGCCCATTAAAAAAAATGACGAGTTCAGGGCATAATGCGATAAATTCTATGTTTTGTCTTTTTTAGTCACCAGGAAGAAAAAGACAAATTTTGGTGCTGCAATCGAGCAGCAGCATAAAACATGTTTGGCAAAAACACAATTAAAAGAGAATTCCCTTATTTTACATAGATCATTTAAAAAATTACAATTTATGGGAGACAAACCTCTTAGTTTATACTCTTAAGTCGAGGACAAGGCCTATAATATTTCTTATCACAACCTTGTATCTTAAAATCATCCTTCAACCTCACTTGTCCTTTATCTTGGATTGCAAAATTAGCATTTTAAAGAAGCCAAGTCTTCACGTTCAAATTTAAAATGTATTCAGATTATAATACTAGGCTCAGAGCACAGAATTTGCTGCAATTTTGTCCGAAGTATTTTCCTGATCTTTGATGATTCTGTATCAAGTTCAAGGCACTATTTAAAATTATTTTATAAAGTTTCCACACATTTTCAAAACAAATGTGTCACATGCTATTGTTTAATTTTTGACAAACGTGATGATGACCATCAAAGAAACATTTGGTTCAAAGGTTCAATATATTTACTTCAATTTCATGACACAAAAGATTTGATTACTTTGCGGTATGTAATTAGAATATATCAAAAAATAGGCCTCTGTATGTTGACAAATTTCTGCAAACACTACATTCGATGAGTAGACCCTCACGATTTGCATTGTTGCCAATGATGATCTCACAACTATAGGTGATGTTATATAAATGGCACGTATCCTTTTTCAATTTCGAGATTAGTGCAAGCAAACCAACAAATTGGCATGTTATGCTGCAATTGTGACTGGGCCGAAGTCCAATAAAATTAATAAATCACTTTGCCAAACTATCAATACTGAATCAATATCACTTGAGGGCAGTAATCAATGTAAATACGAGGAGGGTAAAATTATCCTATTTCAAATGATAGAGGGGGCTAATCATTTATTCTGACTGGTGTCCCTGTTACCGCACAAGATAATAGCTATGCTTGCGGCAAAAGCCAAAGATAAATTTTCTTTCTTAATTGTTATAGCTTATTATAACCATATAAAAAGAAATTTTCCTGATTTCAACACCCATTTGCTTTCCATATTTTTGAGTTTTCCTTTAGAAGAGAAAGGGGGAAGTTTGACTCCTTGGCTATAAACGTTATACAATGGAGTCGAAATGCAAAGTCTTGAGAGCGGGAGAGCACAGAGTAGTTCCTTCGCTTTGCACCAATGAGGTCACTGGTTCGATTCCTGCACCTGGTGCTTTATGTGCATTTGATTTTCAGTCCATGCTCGCATCTGCAGGTTTTTCCCCAGCTACTTCGGTCTTCCTCCTGCATTCATAAACTGAAATGTAAAAACATCTTGGAGCCCTGTTGAAGATAAGCTTCCTTTAGCTTACTTGGTACCAAGTACCAAGTTGGGTTTCCTTGGCGAAAGCCTAATCAAGATGAACAAGATGAGTATAGTATTTCAAAACTGCTATTCATGGCAGATATCACTGTGAATTCACATAACACAAGAGAGTGCACAATGTGAAAATTTAAAATGATGTAGATAAATTCAAATGATATTTAGGGAACAAACAATTTTTTAAAACTGATTGTTGTTTAGAAAATATATTGTGGGCCAGACAGGCCAGTGGCATAGCTCAATTTACGCATGAGGAAGATGATTTGCATTTTTAACTTAATCAATCATGCAATTTGGAGAATATATGTAATACAATTTACAAAAGGCCGAGGCTATTCGCATAACAGTTATGCGAACAATGCAAAGATTTCTGTTATTCACATATTGGTTACGCGAACAAGACAAAGATTTCTATTATTCGAATAACGGTTATGCGAACAAGGCAAAAAATCCTGTTATTCGCATAACGGTTATGCGAACAAAGCAAAAATTCATGTTATTCACATAACGGTTATGCGAACATGGCAAATTTTCCTGTTATTCGCATAATGGTTATGCAAACAAGGTAAAGATTCCTGTTATTCGCATAACGGCGAACAAAGCATGGGATGGGATATATCAGTGATAATATGACATTTTAGTTACAACTTGCTTTGTGTATCCAAATGGTTTGACTGGCACATATGAATCTAGGCCCTACAGAAGAAACTTTGAAAAATAGACTGGGCAATAATTGCCCAATCCCATTTTTATCTAATTTAGGTTACCGGCAATGTACTTTATTTATTATCATAAATGTTAAACCTCATGTTCGGAGTCACTGAAATTTCAGTGTAGTATTTGGATCCCTTGGCCTTGCCCCTATAATCATGCATATTTTTTTTTTACAAAAGTGTTATTTTTGGATAAAATGCAAAAAGTCTTTAAAAGTTAGGCTCAGGGGTGCCATACTCCTAAAAGAGCAATTAACCCTATTTAAGTTTTAACATGACCTCCCGAATATGGCACGAAATTGCTTTTTCAGGCTGTAGCAACAATATCTAGACATGTGAAATCAAATACAGTGCTCAGAATGGCTGATTTATGACCCAAAATAGAAATACATTCCTTTTGCCAAATTTTTCTATCTTTAAAGCATGATTTAATGGCTTAAATGGCCTGAAACCATGAGATTTTGTCCAATTTTAGGGCAAAATTTAGCTTAAAAATTGGGACAAAAACTGTCATAAAATTATGAAATGTTTATCAAATAAAATAATTTCTTTTGATTTGAAGTGATCATTATACTGGCTTCCTCAATAGAACCGGCTAAAAATACACACTTTTTGAACATAAGGAGAAATCTTGGTTCCTGCACAACTGAAACCAAAAAGACAGCCTATACTACCTTAGTGCGTCCTACTCTTGAATACTGCTCCGCAGTCTGGGATCCCCATACCGTAGAATACACAAAGCAAGTGGGAAAGATTCAGAGGCGGGCAGCAAGATTTATCCTAAATAACTATGACTGGCGCACAAGTGTATCAAATCTGATCCGTAAATTAGATCTGGACATGCTATCTACTAGAAGGGAGACAAACAGACTTTGTATTCTCAATAAAGCCATAGGGGGGCACTTAGCTTTACCAGTACACCATTATCTGCAACCGGCCCAAAGGCGAACCAGAAGATCCCACACAGCATCCTACATAGAGCAGCAATCTAGATTGGACGTCTACAAATATTCATATGTTCCAAGAACAATAAGAGACTGGAATAACCTGCCCTCCACGATCACTAACTGTTTAGAAACTGAACAATTTAAATCAGCTGTCTCAAATCTCCTCAAAGAAAGAGACGCACAAGCAAGAGACTAAAATTGTATAAGCACCGCACACCTATCCATATTCGCTTTGATCCACTTGGATTGTTGGATAGTATTCTAAAGAAGAAGAAGTAGCCAAAATACTGACTTAGATTTATGAAAAATTAGTTTTAAACAAGAAGCTCATTAATTATTCATGAGCTAATTTGCATATGATTTGCATAATTGATAATGCATCCTCATTTTCAGAAAGCTGAATGTCTAAGCTATCCAGTGATGTGCTACTTCTTGAGTCTTGAGTTGAGTCCTCCTAAAAAGCGTTTGCTTGTCCAATACCATTACAAACGAGTCTCATTAAAAACACGCCATATATAGTTCCCAGTGCACACAATTCATGCCATTTTGGGGCGGGTTTAACAATATTGAAACATGATTTTTTTTTTAAATCCTTTGAAAAAGGATTAGGGTTGGCTTTGCTTTTTGCTTTTTGCTGCGCATGTGTTGATTTTTCTCGTTATGCGAACAACAGAAATCTTTGCCTTGTTCGCATAACCGTTATGCGAATAGCCATGAATCGTTGCCTTGTTCGCATAACCGTTATGCGAATAGTCAAGAATCTTTGCCTTGTTCGCATAACTATTATGCGAATAGCCAGGAATCTTTGCTTTATTCGCATAACCGTTAGGCGAATAGCCAGTGCCTTTACAAAATCAAAATGAGGCATTTATGGGAGGCGAAATAAAATATAGAGAACATTTTTCACAAAATTCTTTTTCATAAAACTGCTTTTCATAAGCTGCATGAATGAAATGTACTTGCGAGCCACCAGTTGAGAAAGTGGCTTTAGTATATTCCACAATATTGTGCCTTATCACATTTTAAACAAAGTTGAGGATACAAACTCATCAGCCACATCACATACAAATTTATTTGAAAATATCACGAAACATACTAATTGACTTTGTTTACACTTTTTACTTCATTAATTTTCGCAGACAAGACAAGGTAACCCTCTCACAGTTTATATTGTGTCAAATGTTTCACTAAACATTAATTTATAGGTCTTAATGTGAAAAACAAAGATCTGTAGATTTTTAAATAGATACGCATGTGATGTGATAGCTGCACATTATTTTGGATTGACGCACACATACTCAACTGCGCGTGCATCAACCTGCAGTGTGTTAGATCTTCATTCAATGAAGGATACACTTCCAAAGGAAGAAGAAGAAGAAGATTTGACTGACACTGAACTGGCAAAATTCTGTACGTTCACATAAGTTCTTTATAGCATTTATTAACAGTATACATGTTGAATATTACAATACTCATTATATGAATTTAAAGCTCAGGACCTTAACCTTTTAATATGTTTAATTTTCGCCAGCGAAAATCTAATATAAAAACTACTCTTAGAACCAAAATTTAGATCCCCCCTGGTTTGACATTTTCAACCCGACCTTTTATGACCTTTGGCCATGGTATATGACCTCTGACCTCATCTTTGAACAAAGGTGACCATATTACATCACTAAACCAAGTTTGGTTCCAATTAGTCTTCCAACTTGCGACCTGACCTCATGACTGTTGACCTTGGTGTGTGACCTTTGATCTCATCAACAAATTAAGGTTGCCATATTATATCCATAAAACAGGTTTAGTTCCAATAAGACCTCAATGATTTAATTGAGGCAAACTTGTCATTTTCAGTCTTGTCTTATAACTCAACCTTATATGACCTATGCCCTTAGTATGTTGACCTATGACTCAAGTTTAGTTAAAACCTTCAAAGTATGCAGAAGTTACGGGCAAATGTTGACCCTTTTTACAAGAACAAATAAAGACTATAGATGACAGACAAAGCATGACAATGCTGTAATCCACTACTATATATCACAAAATCCCCCTTCCTGTATCAAACCAGGGGGTAAAAGCCAATAAATATTGAAAGTGAAGTTATAGTTTAGTAAAAACCTTAATCAAGGGATATGGTGCATTTTTAACCCCCAAAAACTAAGTTAGAATAATGTACATGGTCTCAACAAATTCAAACACAATAACATAAATAGAGGCCAAACACCAATGAATAAAGAGTTCATTATGACTCTCAAAAGGTGTCTATATAATTAAAATTCATAAATCAAGTTCATTTATCACACCATGAAACCTATAATAGTTTTCAACAAGAGTATAGGATCAGCACAGTTGTTTTGCCACAAATGGACGTCTGGATTTGCATTTGGTAGCTTTCGAATGGAAATGGCATCGTCATCTTGGCATTTACAAAATTCTGTCCTCGTGATAAATCCGATTAAAGATGACAAACTTAACAAGAAAGCGCAACCTCTATCAGCGAGAAAATATAAGCAATCACCATGTATTGGCTAGTCTGAAATCAATCTTTACACACTGATCTCTGAACCAAATCACACAGGTATGTATTTGTCTTATTTGTTGCTTGATGATGTAGGGCACAGATGTATCAATTTGTGCAACAATGTCGATGTCATCCAAGGTGCCAATATTGATTACAATCGCAGAACATGAATTCATAAAATAATGAATAAAACTGATTTCCATACACATATCCAGATTATGGAAATATTGATAATTGTGTAATGTCTGCCATGGTGTACAATGTTTGGTGCATCAATAATACATGACAATAGTCATCGCAACAGTTGAATCCCTGATGTCCATTATTATTGCACATCAGAGCAGTTGTTAGAAGGTACCTTTCAAACAAAGGTGATGCAGGTAATTGCCTGGCACTTTCCTGTAACCATGACTATAAAGATCCATGGACACGATTGGACAACAATGTCTTCACTTTTTGCATTTATGAACCTAAATATTATCCTTGTCATAGCTTGACGACAATTCTGGAAGGTTGACATTACCAAAAATCATATTCTAAGCTAAATATACTCTGGAGAAACAATCCATCTTCAATTTTTGTAATTTATCGAACAAGATTATTTTTTGTTTTACCCAGATGTGATGTTGTATTAGGTAGTGGAAGTAAATGTTGCAGGGCTCTTCATAAATAACTGTGTATTGTTACTAGTGGGATATCAGAGCTGCGTATTGAATATTCATGATGTACTAAGAAAAATAATGTCACTACCATGTCAAACACCCTGAGTATGAAAAACACTTTCGTTTATGAATGTATCATCAAAGCGCATCAGAAACTCACAATTTTATTGCCACTTTTAACAGAATCAACAGTTTCTTGGCTTTGCTTCATGCAAATTTTACATCAATTTTTAGGATATTGAATATATCTCAAGAGTATTCCAACTGTCCATGGATCTTTTAGCCGGGCAAGGATTGCTTTATCAGCATGCTGTGTTTGTCACTATTCTCACTAAAAGAATTGTTGAGATGCAAGTAGGCTTGAATCACAATGGGGACTATTATAGTATCAATTCTTCATGTGAGTGCAAGAAAGTTGTATCTCTAACGGCTGCCGTATGTGATATTTATGTAATAACTTGTCACTAGAATGTGACAAAACCCTCAAAATTCCTCTCCCATATGTCACTGGCTCTTGAAATGATTCTCCAGGTGACATGTGTATCAATTTGACAAGTGAGTGCAAGAAAGTTGTATCTGCAATGGCTTCCATGTGATATTTTTGTAACAAATTGTCACTAGAATGCAACAAAACCCTCAAAATTAATTTCCCATAATGTCAAGTGGCTCTTGAAATGGTTCTTCAGGTGAGTATGTGACGTCACCTGAAGAACCATTTTAAGAGCCACTGACCCAAGACTGGACATCATACAATGTACAATGCAAATTTGTGAAAAATGGCAGCTATACAACTTTCTTGCAGTCACATGAAATTGCCACGTGCTTCTGGAATTGCATCCAAGTCATAAAGTACTGTCATGAAATCGACCATCTCAATAAACCAAGCTGGATTTATACACAACTGAACCACCAACTGACACATAAAAATGTCTGAAATTCAGATTCATTCCAAGATTTCCGGGGTGGCCACTAAGGTATAATGTTGCAGGCATAGTGTGACCACAGTATTTCAAAACAACCCCTAAAGGGTGATTGTTTCTGAAGCCAAAATATACCCTTTTTCACCTAATCTCAGGATTATACCGATACCGTTTTCACACTAGGGTTTGAAAAAGTACCCTATTTCTTGAAAATGGCTGTTTTTGAGCTTTTTTGATACCCTAAACGGTGTCACCTGATACATCCTTCTGTCCTAAAAAAAACAACCCTAATTCACCTTTTTCTTGGTCACGCTATTCCTGCTTCATCATACTTGAGTGGCCCACCGGGCCAAGATTGTAGGTCAGTTTAAACCAGACATTTTACACTCCGAGTATAAATCCAACTTCTTTAGATATAAACCGTTATGTTTGAACAACATTAACAATAGTGTTACATGATATAACCTGACTGGTGTCCACACTGATGCTGCTCTTCTTTCTTTCCAGTACTCTGTCTTGTTTCACCTGTAACCAAACAAAAATATCAAACTTGCTTTAACATTTCAGCTCATCATATATACTTTATTATCTTAAATTTATGGATTCAATGGATAATTTCCAAGGAATTTAAAAAGGGGTGCCTGTAGTGGGGGGAGGGGTACTCAGTGGAAAGATGGTATACAGATGCCCGGATAGAAAGACGGGTGCATTTTTGGCCTACCAGGTTTACAACTGGCCCATCAATAAATACAAAAACGGTTTATATTGCAATTACATTTGTCAAAAATTAAGTTTTTTTGACCAATTTTTCTTTTGATTCGATCACATATTAATCCCAAATATGCGCTTTTAAAGTGCAATTTACATCATAAAAATGTATTAAATGGTATAGATAACGGTAGTTCAAGTAAAAGTGGATTACAAATGAGTAGCATTTTTGTTTCCTCAGGTATCCATATCGGGTGGTAGTCGAAATCTCCAGCCATGCATCTAATACCCGACTGAAATCTGAGTAACTCCCCAGACTGTAGTTACAGCCATTTTATTGTTGCTCATAGTGTCAAGTCATGGTAAATGCTATGTAGTAAAACTGCCATTTAATCATGTCTATACAGGCCATCTTGGGACTAAGTCCACACCTCAATTTCACCCAAAATATTGTAGCTGTTCACCAAGTTTATAATCAGTATGCTCCTTGAGAGTCTTGTGAATCTCATGATTGGTGATTTGTTAACATTTAGAATCAAAATGTGTGACTTTGGGGCCCAAACTTACCTTCTATGCTGTAACATTGGGTTTCTAAATTTGACAACCTCAACTTTGTTTATATCCAGATTTTTGGTGATAAATTTTATCTTTGGGTTTAAATTAGGTTTGTAATGATTCTACACTATTAAAAGATGTTGCCTATGCTGAGTGGAATCTTTTTATTTTTTTATTTTTCAGATATTTCAAGTGGCAGTTTTACTACACACATTTCCCATGACTTGACAGTCATGGTGCCAGGACTACCTCTAAATATGCTTAAAAAGATATCTATTGTCAAGTTACAATTGAAACTATATCACATTTAGTACTAAATCAGAGCTTTTGTCTTATTTACATTATTTGTTTGTCTTTTGTTGTTACTTGTTTAGGCCTACTTTGGTAACTTATTATGTTGGGCATCATCACTTCTGGTCTTCTTAATCTTTTTATGATGTCCTCAATATCATCTTATTTAACCTTTTGATGTGTTTTTATAATATTGCATGTGTGTGAGTTTGATATTGGAATAAAGTTTGATTTGATTGGTTCAGAAACAGCTCAGCGACCTCATAATACTTTGCTTCGGGCATATTCATGGTTTTTAGATCACCTTGGGGAAATAATTTTAACCATGCCCCTCAAAGCAGTGAATATTTGCATTATGATTGCAGTTTGGCAGAGTGCTTTATCTATGTCTACTTTTGACTCAATTGAAATTTGAATGAGTTAAAGCTTTGTTTCACAGAATACACATTAAGAATTAGTTACAAACTTCATAACTATTCTCAATAGCTACTGGTTGTATATTCTATATAAATCTACCTGAATACTATTAGTTACCCCTTGCTTGTTCACAAAATATAGGCAAATATCGCCATGGCATCAGACCCTAAATGTATTTCGCAAGAACAAGCAGGGGGCAACAAATTTATCCTTTAAAGTGTACATGATTTTTGTAATCTTGTTGGTAAACCTACCATCATTTGACCATCATAGTTGTAAACGCCTTGAAAACAAAGCATTAAAAACCTGAGTTACAACCGTGCCGCCCATTTGGTTGGATATGAGCATATTGATTTGCGCACGTACGCTCGCGTTGAGCCCTTTGCGTAAACGCTGCATTACATACGCAATAAGCTAAACAACGCATAAACACATTATCAGTTCAATAGATAACTAGCAGCATAGGGTTTGTGTATGAGTCACGAAATAAGAGATATATTTCGGTCTTGGTATATCTTTATTTCTGAAAACCATGAATACAGGTTTTGTTTTAAATATGTTTGACCAATGAGATAACAGAAATCATGTACACTAAAGGATGTAATCTAATATTCCAGACATACCTGGTAAAGTTTTTCTGCAAGTTCCTTGATTTGTGTGCTGCAAGAATTGGTCACATTAGGTTTACACTTGTGATGAATATTGGTGCCGCATTCTGCAATAAAAACAACCTTGTTTGTTACAACTGGTAGTTTGCACTGCAACAATATTTTGTCACAATAATCCTGTTTAAGAATTACACGCATCTAATATATAGTAGTGATACATTCTAAT
>JXSR01S020777.1:10104-25065 GCA_000969725.1 Ophiothrix spiculata
AAAATGTGGCTGAAAATGGAAGCATGTTAGTCATTTATAGTAACTTGGTTTTTGAAATTTGTATAGAATTTGTTAAAAACTGATTGTGTACAAATTTGGCCAAAAAATTAGTAAATGGTATGGGATGGGTCTCTCTTTTTCTTTGAAATGGGTATCTTTTTATGGTTTCATATCCTTACCAGAACAAGCCTGAGTGCCCCCCTTTTTTCCCCCCGGTAAAATACCTGGAGGAGTCATGATTACGGATACAATCAAGTCGCAAGAAACCGATACAGACAGGGATTATGATATAACAAAACATGAATTTGTTGAATTAAAATAATCATGACATTGTTTTCTATTGGAAAAGGAAACTCATATTTAAATTGCTTGAGAAATAATGTTACACTCCACTCCACAAAACTTGCCCCAAACGGGAATACAGCGAGGCAATCAACTCTGCAGAGAGGAAAAAACAATTTACGTCGCATAAACGTGTCTCCTTGCACGATTGCGTAACCTGATTCGCTGTAACTTCAATTGGTTTCTTTCAATGCAGCATGTTTGTCACTTTTATGGGTCAAGATTTCCCGTGTTTTTCTCCAGTCTTGTCATTCACAATATAATTTCTCAAAGTCTTCCTTTTCTCTTTTAAAATAGATTGAAATCTTGCCAAGTTGCATACTTTTGGGAATAAATAAGGAGTGTGTAAGGGGAGCTTAAAGGGGTTCTGGTCCTATAACTACCTATCTGAAAAAAATGTATATCCTAAATACCCTTCACCTTGCGATATCCGACACGGATCTATCCATTTTGGGGCGATTTAAGATGGGTCTGTAAATTTATGCTTTAATCTTCAACAACAATGAAATAAAAAAAAAAACAGATGACCTTATATGATTTCAAGAATACATGACTTACATGAAGATAAATAAAGAATACTTAGAATGGCTTCCACCCAAAAACCATCTACTGGGCATGCTATTAAAAGTATACAAAAGCTATCATAGAAAAAGTATCAGACACCTAATTTAAATTCTCATAATTTTTACTTTGACATCGAAACAGACAACTCTTCAAATGCCACTAAACATTTTGATAATCAACATCTCAAAATAATTTTTGGATGTTTTTGTTTTTCTTTCTCCAAGATTCACAAGTTGCTTTTTTGTTCATAATTCATTATTATTTATTGCCTATTTAATCATTGAAGTCATAGGTATTTACGATGTACTTAGCCTTTCACACTAAATGGGTCCTCAAATACTACTTTATTACTATTCCTATACTTTCAAAATGATTGGTTGCCAATTGTTGCACTATATCATGGACTAAAAAGGTATAGGCATAGTTCTCATTGTAAAAATGATAACTCTAAGCTGACATTTTGTTTTCTAAAATAAGACATGTGACGATGTATATTCCAATTAAACATAATTTACCCTTCAATAAAGCATTATTCAATTAAAATTCCACATTCTGAACATTTTTATTGAAATGATTCAAATTTTCACCGGAAGAACAAAATTCTTCAATATATATTGAATCTAAATATCCCATCCTGCGTAATGTAGAGTCGACCAGGTACGTCTTCCGTACAGGCTTACTATTTAAACTGATCCATATATATCTCTTATAAAGCATCAAGAAACCCTGATATTTCTCAACGCAAAGAATAATGATTCTTTTGACTGTATCTTCATTTACATCAAACGTAGAATATCGGTGAGAAGGAAGTTACAAATTTCTACAAATCTAGCGGCATTTATGTGCTAACTACAATATCCTTTTCACTTTTCAATTCAAACCGCTTCTATTTTATTTAAGATAGGAACCAACCACTTTCATCAACTTTTATGCGGTGCATTTGCCAGGAAAAATGTGGGATGTTTCATTAAAGTTTAGACATGAAAAGCTCCTACTATCTTCTCTTTAACATCTAGATTAACATTTATTTATCTTAATGTTGAAATACACGTTGAATTCACATCCTTCTCAGATACAGAAGATTCTCTTTGTATGTCTCTCTCAGTCTTTCTGAAGGACCTTCTTGTGGTGTGGTAAATACAGTGTGTCCCAGAATGAAGTTATCAAGATTTCAAGGCTACATAATTCAAAAACCAAATTACTCCAGACAATGAAACTTAATGACAATCATGCCTTATGTCTCCACTTGGTTTGGTGCAAAAATGGAGAAAATCCATTCATTATTTTTCTAGATGTGAGCGTTTGAAGCTCCAGAGGTGTTTGGACACTTTTCCCAGTTTGGAGAGGTCATAAAAATCCAGTGGTAATTTTCACCGAAGTATGCGAGCAAGGATGTCATCTTTTACCAACATTTCTGTTTTGTTTCACATGTTGCTTCTTCTTGATGACGCCTTGGAGTCTTAGTAAAGGTTCAGCTGAATGTTAACTCGCTTTCTACCTTGGCGTCCACATGCTTCTTTTTTGCAGTTCCTTCTGCCATCCGATACCATAAGCTTTATATTTTCTGACATTTTTAAGATGGGCTACTCGTGCCATGAGGATATATGGCTCCTGGAAATGTTAAATAATAAATCTTTCGATTGTTTCAATGATAACTGCACTTTGCAGATATTGGTCAATCATGATACTCTTTTCTCCATTAAAAAATGAGGTGTTATGTTTGCTTTGAATTACCATATTCCTACATCCACTGCTACTAGGGTACCAGCCCTTTAGTATGCTTTCAAAGGGCCCGTTTAATGATTTTCCTAAACGATTATTTAATAAAATGTATTAAATGATTTTTACATATGAAAAGGAACCAGATTTCGGTTAAAACACTTATAATTGAACAAATATTGTCATGATTATGTCTGTAAAGATGGCGTTCTTCGTTGCCATGGAATGTTTACAACTTACCCAAACTGGGAAAAGTGTCCAATCTTCTGTGGCGCTTCAAACGTTCACTTCTAGAAAACTAATGCATGTTTTTTCTTTATTTTTGCACCAAAGCAAGTCCAGACATCAGGCATGGTTGTCACCAAGTTTCATTGTCTGGATAAATTTGGTTTTTGAATTATGTAGCGTTGAAATCTTGATAACTTCATTCTGGGACACACTGTAGTTCACCTTATCACAATGTGTTGATCGGACATTTTTGGCCACAAAACTTTTTCGTTAATAATTATTACAATTTCCATGATTTGCAAACTGTATGCAATATCTCAATATATCTGCCACGAAGCAATTGTTACTTTGATACAAATCCCTTGTTAGTCTAAATTAAAGCTGTTTAGCAAACAAATCTTGTCCTCCTTCCCCCCCCCAAAAAAAAAAAAAGAAAGAAAGAAACAAATTTTGATATAAAATTGGATGGATTGAGCATGATACAAAAAGATATTGGTCGAGCTATGAGTTTTACGAAATATCGTGCGAGACGCGTAGCGTCGAGCTTGATATTTCTGAAACTCATAGCGAGACCAATATCTTTGAGTATCATGTGAAAAAATCCATCCAATTTTATCATTATTATGTTCAAAATCTGACATTTGGTTTTCTGTCCGATATCCCTGTCCGATATTTTTGGAAATCGGTCAGCTCAGAACATAATAATGGTGAATATTGGGTTCTCTTCTATTGCTTTTTTGAGTGTTTTCACAAACTGGATGCATGATGTATGTTTCAATGATAATATACACACCAACCACATATTGTACATACCAGGTTAAAAGTTAATGCCCACACAGTCACAAGTAGCGACAAAATATAGTTTGGACAAAACAACGTCAAAATATAACAGTATGTGTAGCGGAAACTACGTCACACGGCATTCCGCACATACATGGCCTCATCTATAACCCATGTCACACACAGGTCTCTTTACAAACAGATCACTATCATATAAGCTTTCGTTATTAATTTTTCTTTGTATATAACGAGTTGGCACTGCTGTGAGCCGACTAGGGCCGGCTGTGTTAAAATACACTACCATAACAAAATCAGTGTGATGACAATTCCAAATTCGTCCTACTTTTCCTTAGATAGTATCAACACGGATGTCTCGCAGAGGTGCCATCCACAGACACAGTAGGTTTTAATGCTGATTTCATTATACCACTTTTCACAGCCATTTTCCAACTGTGGAACTATACCAATATCATTAAGGTTGTGGACATTTGGACTTTTTAAACTTTTTTTAAAGTTTTTTTTATAAAACTCAGCTTGTAAATATTTGAAATAGATCTTATGATCTAGATTTTAGAAAATTAAATCATAAAAGGTGAAAAATGGGACAAAGGAGCTGAAGTGCCCTTTGTATATAATTTGTTAAACTTTTGCTTTCTGAAATTCAACTATATTGCAGCATAACATCTGTAGATGCAACATTTATAAAATATAAATTAATTTAAATGGGGTTAGCATATTGGGGAAGTGGGTTAGCGTAGCGGTAATTTCCTCGCTTTGCACCACTGAGTCCCGTGTTCGATTCCCGGTCCCGGTGTTGTATGTGCATTTGGTTTTTAGCCCATGCTCTCTTCCGCAGGTTCTTTTCCGGGTACTCCGGTCTTCCTCCTGCATTCAAAACTGATTTAATTAAAGAAAGATCTTGGACCCCAATGGAAATAAGCTTCATTCGAGGCTTTCTTGGGTTATCCTTGGCGATTAGCCTAACGAATTCTTTCTTTCTTATGCAAAGTGTGACCTAACATGCATCTTCTAAATTATGAAAGCAAAAAATAAAAATAAATAAATATATAATAATTTTATAATATTGGTCAAGTTGACCCCAGGAGTGTCCTGAATGACCCCCTGGTGATCCGCTATGATCCTTCCACAACCGTTTATTGGTAGATTTCTCAGACACACAAGTATTGATAGGAACAACGTAGAATATTTCAAAACAACCGGTAGACACAAAATTACGATTTTCCTCTAAACCGAAGGATACACACGTATTGTTCTTGCTAATAAATTAAACAGATTGATGACAAGAGTAAACTTCTTGGAGACATATGATAATAGCCGACAGTACAGGGGAGGACCAACTGATCGGGCGTGACAAGATACGATGACACCGATCTATTCACTGGCAGCAGGGAGAAAGACACCTGAATAGACGCATATCTGACTTTTATCGATTTGATTAACCTTTTTATTCCTCAAATAAGGCAAACATAAATAGATCAAAATGATAGTTAAAGATTGATAAGCTATTCATAAAGGAGTTAATTTACAAAACCCTCGTATCAAACACTTCCTCTTCCTTTCACCCTTTTGTACGATATTGATCCGAGATACTTCTGACAGACCGGTCAATGGAAAATACAAAAGAAGAAGTTTGATTTTATTTTCTATTATGAACGTCTATAAATCTCAATAGGCCCACACTGTTAACGTGGCTGATTCTTAAAACTTAAAGCTCATAAGGTGTTTTAGAATCCCTTAAGTCCAAATGAATTCCCCTTTTCCTTTGAAATTTTGGTCAGGTGTGGAATGTGTCAAAAAACTCAGAAAACACACACAAAGTTGTTTGTACAGTATCAAAATGGAAGTAGAAAAATCAATTGAATTTTCAGAAGAAAATTTCTCTACGAAAAATTGAAAACTTTTGAAATGGATAACTGCTCTCCCCATTGAATTTTTGATACTTTTTGATTTGCTTGAAAAATTTGGCTGATAGTCTGGAAGCAGACCATATATGTACAAGTACATTGCTTAAAAAAGGGGGAAAAAGTTGTTTGGCAATACTTTTATGGGCACTGAAAACAAATATTGAACAGCAACATCATTTTGCTTATTTATGCAAATTATCTCAACAATAACCTGACAGATTTTAATTTTTTGCATAAAAAATTGTGTAATCACTACCTTGACAATTACATAAATCAACAGCATTAAAGGGGCAATTCATGATTCACTTTTCACCCTCAAGGTCACCTCTATCAAACTTGAGTTTTTTGGCTTATAAGAATCCTCAACTGGTATATGTTACGATCCCCAAACCATTCTTTCATATGTGCTTGCATTTTTGAGAAAATCAAGAAAATGTGTCATTTTCTAATTATTGTCGGGGCCCCGACAGTAATTACAACACAGTAGTCTATGGGGGTGTTCAAAATGCTGAAAAGCTTGTAACTTGGAAACGGAAGGTCGGAATCAAGTGAAATTTTCAGAGTATATTTATGTTGTACTCTTCTTTTTATTTAGCTAGAAAACAGGCCATATCACAATCATGAATTGCACCTTAAAGCTCATTTTCCCTTTTTGCCCTACCAGTGAAAAATAAAATGTTTGATCCAATTGGACTTCTGCTATGCTAAGAAATTCAATTTTTTTCCAAAATCAGGCTTCTTTTTGGTAACATTAAAATCAGTTATGACAAGAACATTTACCTGACCATAGGACATTTTGATCAGGATGAGGAAACATATTTTACCATCGTTAGGCCTACTTATTTTGAGATAAACGCTTATAACTTTTATACCTTTCAAAAAGAGGACATATAATCTCGTCACTGTCTGTAGGCAGAAATTAGGCCTATAAATCAGAATTTGAATACATTCAAATATTTTGTAACTTTTGAATACCTTCTAACCTGAGAACATAACCTCAATTTAGACAGAAATTAGGCCTATTAACCAGGATGAAACAATATTTCAAAATATTTTCTATCCATTATACCTCCTAACCAGAGGCAATATCCTCCCCTTTAGGCACAATTTAGGTTCATCCACCAGGATGAGAAGACATATTTCAAATTGTTTATAACGTTTATGTTTTATAAACAGCGGTCATATAACCTATGTTGAGGCAGAATTTAGGAAAAGTTCAAGACTACTAATTTGGATAAAATCATTTCAAATTGATTTAACAAGCAATGACAAGTGCATCTTATAAACACAAAACAGATAAATCTCATCCCTTTTAGGCAGAAATTAGGTTAAAGCAACACTATAAGATTTTGATCAGGAATCGTTTTGATTAAAAACATCCTAAAATGAAGGAATGTGGTGACTATCTTTCAGGTGTATTTTGTCAAAATCTTGTTTTGGCACAAAAAATGACGAAAATCACAAATGTGCTTTCCTATACTAATACATGTTGAATTAAATTCGGGATCCTGAATTTAATTCAACAAATGGCCATAACAGAAAAAGTAAGAATATTTAAGCCAAATCGTTTGGAGGGTATTAATACCTACCAAAAACAAACCCACAAGCTAAAAAAATCCAAAGTCGTGGGTGACAGGGGGCGCTCCACTTTAACACTTTATAATATTGCTTTAACAACCTTCAGACCTGCTTACCAGGGTGATAGAATATTACTAATGGATAGTATTTTGTAAATACAACCTAATAACCAGGAAAATATTGTAATGGTTTACAACCTTGCTGCTTCTTACAGTAAAGGGAGAGAGAACACATTGGCAGTGAATGACGGCAATTGTTTCACAAACTTCAAGCCCAGATAGCAGGTAAAGAGAACATTTCACGATTTCAATGATATTTGTGACCCATCATATCGAAAGCTACCTTAAAGGGTCCTAAAATGAAAATTGATTGTTTGGTCTCATCTAAAAGATTATATTTTAAGCTTTAAAATGACACCTTGCTTTTAGTTATTGGATGTTCGATTGCAAAGTTACATCCAAATTGGTAAAAGGCATCAAGCTGATTCAGAAAACTATAGTTCTGAGAAAATCAAGTTTCTGTACTAGTAAAACTTGAATGGAGAAAGGATTTGTATCTTTTTTTTTAACAAATTAATCTTGTGTTTTGGATGTTGGAGCCTGATTAATATTATAGAGAACACTTTAAAGGTAACGTTTCTGATGAAATTAGAAATTCGACCATGGATGTGATTTTTGATTATGCTTAGCTTCATTGGCCCGTATCTCGTAATTTACTATGCCGGTATTAAGGTACCTTTCAATATGATGGGTCACATTTAACAACCTTTAGACCTACACCAAATGTGGGATGGGAGAGCATATACCAATGGTGAATGTTTTACAACCTTTTAGCGCTAACTAGGGCGAGCGAACTTGCAAAAACCATGATGTTATCAAAGTCCCAAGTGTTAAACATACACAGTGGAGGTGTGTACACATAGCATGTGTGTACAAACAGCATGTTTAATAGCCCATAAGTAAATAAATTACAATCTTCAACCCCATAAAACATGCCGTAATAGTCCGCTAAATTCCCATACTCATCAGACTTGAAATTTACTTGTCTCCGTTCTTTGCTGTTAGGCAGGAAATTTAATTGTTGCATAAAAAACTTTTTAATTAAAAAGCAATTGAAACTTACATGAAACATTAAACATTTCATGCTCATGCATAATTAGAAACCATTAATATTGTCTAATGATCAATATAGATCCAAATATGGAAGTTACAACAAACTTCACCATCTGATTTGATTGGTTGATGGTATTTTTAGAATGGAATGCCAATAAATAGTTTCAAGTGCAAACAAATTATGTACAAGATATTTATAAATACCTCTTGTGAGTAGCGCAATTTGTCATTCAAATGATTTGTGTTCAGATTTGCAAGTGAACAGTATGTGATTCAATGATCATAGTGACCATGCATGTCAATTCTTAGATCTCTACATCAACCTACAGCAGGGGCCAAATTTACGCTGTTCTCCGACATCTTCTCCAAAATAAGACGCCGGAAATGGCTAGTCAATCTTGTCACTTGATTGGCCTGTGTCCTGGCAGCAGTTGTTTAACATGTAACATGCGTATCGCATTGGTGATTGCGCGAAAAGCACCCACAGAGAGGGTACCAGCGTAAGTCAAAATTTGGCCTTTCATAGGTTCACTCTCTTTGGACCTTTGATGCAAAACTTTGATAATCAATGAGTCAAACCTCTATTCAATCAATTAAAATACAAATATTAAAATAAAGATATGTGTTAGGCTTGAAAAGAAATTGTCACTCCCAACACTTCAAGACCACCCAAAATGTGCATAAAATAGGTAAATAGATAGGAAATAGACATTCTTTAATTGTAATAAAAACTAAAACATTCCATACCGATGATTTAATTTTTGCCTAATTTATTCAAGTTTATATCACTTATTTTGTATCATCAGGATTTCACTTTAATAACAAAAGATAGCACCATGGCAAGAGAGTTCTGGCAATTTCTTCGGGTCAGATGCTTTTGTTGGATTCACGTAAGGGGCACACCATTAGATTTCCAAGAGCGGAGCAGGAAGTTTTTTGGAAAAAAAAATCCCCCTCCATTGGCAAAACAAAAAAAAATCGCCTCTGAACATGGAATAGGGGGGGAAAACAGTAATTTCAAAGAAAAAATTTTTCCTTGAATAGGGTGCGAAAAAAATTCAACCCCGAACCCAACTTCCTACTCCCCCCCCTAGAAATCAAATGGTGCGCCCCAAACTTTGTGGACATATGTTCCTTCTGTCCTCCACAGGAGTCAGTGACCGAATCTGATGCGGTGAAGGTTTGAGAAGTCTTGAATCTTGTAGGTAGCCATAAAATGTTGTTTCTTACCATTTGCAAAAATAAGAAGAAAGAACTTTAGTTAGGGAAGAGCCTACATTTCATAAATTTTATGATAAGCGAAAACATCAGAGAAAGTTCATCATGACTTGTTCTGTTGAGGTATTTCTACAGATAAATCATTCAATGCTAGTGAATCTTCACTTTTTGGGGGGTTTCACTTTGTCTTTAATATATCTTTTTGCATAAAAGTTACTCCCAATTATTGACCCATCTCTTAAACATCAAATATGAACCCAACAGCTTCAGATCAGGGAGCTACATGCACATCCCAAGCTTTTAGCCAAGCACTAACAGCACTGTGCTGATACGGATTTCATATGAAATCATGTTTTACTTAAGCTATAATGATTGCATGACATGTCCTTTTTCATGTTGTGCAATTTAATGATGACCAGAAAGAGTGAAGTTGAAAACGGAAGGATCCGTTGATCAAGCCTTCAGACATGGTTACCTAGGTATATGGGTGTTACTTGTGAACCCAGGGCTTGCATGGGTGCGTGAACAAACCAGGATTTCCTTGCGTGCGATAGAAACAGGAATGGGGTTCCATGAGTCACCTAGAATTCATGTAAGTTTCTTTTTTGCACAATCAAGGTTTACTCAAATGTCCAGATGTTCTGCATATTCTTTGATCTCCTTTCTTTTGTTTGTGATTGGTTTGTCTTTAGAGGAATTTGCAAGCTACCTTTAAATTTATAAACTTCGTGTGTAGCAATGTGCATAATTTTTGTGTAGCAATTTTTATTTACATATGTTTCACTAGGGATAGGAGAGCACTTTTGTGGTTGGGCTAATCAGCCCATTCTTCCTATCCTGAATTACTTGTCTTTAGAGGAATTTGCAAGCTACCTTTAAAATGATAAACCTCGCCTGATGAAATAATAACAGCAAGTAATAACTTGTTCATTTTCTTGACAATTTTAGACATTAACATCAATTCATTGTTCAGTGTTGTGCATTGTAGGGTTCTTCTAAAATGCAGACTGGTTGACTGATCTGTGGTCTGCATTTTAGAGAAACCATGTACAGCAGAAACCTTGGGTGTTGAAATAGCATTTTTCTGATACTAAATGGTTCGCACTACATGTACACGTAATTAGAAGTGAACACTGTTATCTCAACATGAAGTTCATGTTAATTTTAGTAACTTAAAGCATTAAATTAACACTAGATGTGTTGAACTGTAACACCCATGTCATCTGACAACAAAGAAGTGTTAATTTCAACACTGCAAGTTTTCCAAACATCTAAACTAGAATATTTATGAACTGACACCTATGTTGGTTTGTAGAACAGAAATTGAGTAGATGATGTAATTAAACGAAGGATAACGAAATTTCACATTCTTTTAAAACTAAAAAGATTTCATTTCTCCAATTCTTGATCTTAATCTCACATCTTATTTCCTTGGTTCAAGCTTCAACATGTCCAATTAGGGGCCAACCATTAAATTTTCCAGGGGGGGGGGGGGCAGGAAGTTGGGTTCAGGGTTGATTTTTTTTTTCACGTCCCGTTCGGGGCAATTTTTTTTTTCTTGAAATTGCTGTATTTTCCCCTATTCCATGTTCTGGTGTGATTTTTTTTCCTTCTGCCTATGGAGGGTGAATTTGTTTTTCCAAAAACTTCCTGCTCCCCCACCCCTGGAAATCTAATGGTGCGCCCCTTAGTCCTCCATCATTTCCTATCTGTATTGCACAATCAAGTCAACATGGCGAGATAATAGGCCTTTGTATAAACAGTCAACTTAAAAGATCAGCGGCTTTAAATTCCTTCCAACTGACATACTTTGTCAATTATTGACACATTAACACCCAAGACAAAAACGGAAACACTTTCCTGACTTGTGGTGCATTTTTATGTGTCCTTATATAATTTTTAACCTGTCAAAAATAAGGTGGAAAATAGGACATGATGGTTAACTAAGTTGTCCCACATAAACAAACACACGTTTGCTCCCTAGTCTGTCAAGAAGAACCATGGGTAGCGTAGTTAGCGCAAGCACTGCATTCATGCAGGTCATAATTTACCAGTTCTAGCATTATTAATATTACCTAATAATGACCGTGCAGTTGTTTGTGTAAAAGCAGAAAAATGTTCTAAAAACAAAACAGCTTTTAGGAATTCCCACTTCTAGAGGAGGACAAGGGTAGCATATAGACTCTTAGAGTCTCTGCCGGTAGGGACATTAAAAAGTAAGGGTACTGGGGATACATCTAGTCTTTGTTAAAGACGCTTCGAAATGTTGACTCAAATGAGCGCCGAAGGCGCGATGAGTTAGGCGCTTGCCATCTGCGAGCCCTGAGCGTAGCGAAGCATGAGGCTGAGCGAAGCTATTGTAGAGGGCGATATATACATTACAGTATACAATATACAACGCCTTGAACAAAGGCTAGGAAACATCCAAAGTTTCATTGATGCTTTGCCTTACTACACTTTATGCAGGGACTACATGCTGTTTTCATGATAAATTGGGTGGGTGTAAGGGTGCACTTTCAAAATAAATTATTCACCCATATATGAAATATGTTTACAGTAAATTAAACTTTGTTCAAATGCTTCATACAAAGCCAATTTTGTTGTGTGAATACTCACAGTTGCTTCGTTCTTCGTTTACTAATGAAAAGGTTAATTAATCTTTGATCAACAACGATGTCTTCTAGTGCAAAATGGTTAGAAGATGGGACTTGAGAAAATGCAGGGTTCCAATAATTTACGCCAATAGATATAAAATAATCTAGAATAATGAAATAGTTAAAAAGAAGTAGCATTTATGGCTGTGTAGGAATTCTATTACATTCTTAAACAACTTAGGGCTATATAGGTCTATATAGGCCTACCTCAAGGTAGAACTTGCACTGTTCCCCTGATCCCACGGACCTAGCAACGAGACCCGGCAGCGCGCAAAGCGCACTGCAGGGTCGAGGGTGTGATAGAGGCTGTTGGACAGGTGATGTTGGACAAGGCACTGAAACCAGGGCTAACCTCAAGGTAAATTATAGTACCGTAAACTGGGGTGACTTTGAATGCCGGGGTGACTTTGAACATAACTTTGACAAGTTATTCACAAAACACACATCCCTCCTGATGGTGCTTTGTAAAGTCACCCCGACGCGGCGCTCAAAGTCGCATCAGTTTACGGTAGGTAGTTCAACAACTACTTTAATTTTGTCCAACTTGACATGGAATATATCAACTTCATGATAAAATCAATTATTTTTATTTGGTAACTTTTCAATATTCATATAAACCAGCCCTTTTTAACAAGAAAACCCACAAGCAAACACCAAAATACACAACTTCCCAATCTCAAAATCATCTAATTGAATCATAATAAGATACATCCCACATGATACAGACCAAATCAAACATTAAAATTCACCAAATTTAATTTCATTGGAAATTCTCAGAGTAAATAAACCCCTTTGGTGGTCGTGCTGCGTGTCATCAGCATCTGGATATATGTCCTTATTTCTGACCACTTCCCCAATCCAAAATTGATATTTTATGAATTCATCCTTTAATCAAAATATCTAATCAATATGGTCTGAATGCGGAATCCTTGGCTGCTATTGTTGTCATTATTCAACTGAATACTTGATGTGAAAGTAGACAGACAATTGATACAATAAATTGACTCAATTGAGAGGGTGTTTTATTGTCCAAATCTCAATAGATTGGCCTTAATTCTGTTGTCCAAGCTGGCAATATATTTAGACCACCTCATTTGCATGCTCATTTTGCACCGATGATCAAATATGGGGAAGCATTCCAAATTGGCACAGCATTCTCACCAAAGTATTCTCTCCAAGTCACATATTTTGAATGATTGAGACTATTGTTGAAGACAGCTAAATTTTAATGCTTGGTTAGGGTAAAACTGGACAAAATTTGTCATTGATGTACCAGTATGCTGATACAAACAGTATAAAATTAAAATAATAATGAATGAAAAAAACAGACATTAGAGGCAATCATTTATACGTGTACGTACTTGATGTTCATAGATATATTTTGACCCGGGGAGGGCACTGACCGCTCCCTAGACCCTCATTTCAAGCACAATCTTTAGTTTGAAAGCCTTATTTTCAAATATTTTCAGTTCTATAGCCTCATTTTTTTTGAAATGTATTTCCCAAGACCCCCATTTCAAGCAATAAATCAAAAACTAGTTCTGAAGGGTCATTTTTTGTCCCTTCAGTTCTCTAGACCCCCTTTTCAGAGTCAATCTTCCGTTCCCTAGACTAGTGTTTCATATATCGGGGCCACACACCCCTACCAAACCAAAGTTGGGTGCCTCCCCCGGGATTTTGACACCCAAACCAACATCTAAAGCTCCATGACCGCATCCTTGGCTAGTGACCGTAGACAAGACACTTTACTTCTTAGGCCTAATTGCTCCTTAGTTCAAGCACGGAAAAAAAGAGATACTGAAGTCATAGCTAGATCATGTGTGCGAGCCTCTGTGAGGGTCTATGACAAAGCCACTCGATCGTCCCTTGCTTGTCAGGTTCCGCCCTGAAACATGTGTGCACATTATTTGCAAGACATTATACCACCAGAACCAGATTCATGGAAATATTTCAGTGTACCAGTTTGTTTAGTCAATCATGTCAATGTACCAGACATAGTAGGCTGAATAACTAATTTAAACTTCAACTTGACATAATGTTGGCCATGGATTTGATAGCATCATGTTACAAGTACACCGCTATCAGTAGCATGAGCTAATTGATTAGCAATTAAAGTCCTTCCTGAATTCTTCCTGAATTGTTCCCCACGACAGTCACTCAATGCCAAAGCCAAAGTATGAAACCCATTCTATTATAGAACGAAATAACCATATTCGGGTACTTCTGGGAACTATACTCATGATCTTGTCAATGAAAGTGTATTCGGTAACCATAGCAACAGAACTTGACAATCCCAACAACTGGTTAATATATTGATGAAATGAAGTTCTTGTACACTAAATGTCCATTGTTTAGACATTTTCTATTATATTCCTAGTTAAGAATCAAAACTTATATCTAAATTATCTTCCAAATAATGTAAACAAGAAATACCGGTAATCAGATAAATCTGATCCAAATTTACTCAAATATCATGCTCCTTATTTTCTCATAAAATTGGGTCAAGTATACAATCAGTAGAAGTTTGGAGTTTGAGCAAGGCTAAAGTTGAGTATATTTGAAATACCATTGGACAAAGAACTACCTGCTAAAACTTTGGGAGCTGATCCTTGCTGCCATAGTTTAATGAGGCTTGATCAAAGTTTATCTCTCTTAAGGTGGATCCAAAGGATGTTTCTGGGAATTAGAAACTGCATTTAGAGACACTTGATTACATTGAACAAGTAAAGCTTAAAAGACTGAGCAAAATGATTTTTGTTTGAAGGAAATCGGACATACGGTTGCCAAGATATGCTTGATTTTAATTTCTTTGTTTTCTATCATTTTTGCCAATATATTGAT
>JXSR01S020779.1:40669-54442 GCA_000969725.1 Ophiothrix spiculata
CAGCGCACGAAGCGCGCAAAAAAATTAACGTGTTTTTTTTTTTGCAGTAATTTGCTTATTTAAGCTAAAAAGTACTGAAATCTTAAGGAAATTTTTTTTTTGGCAAAAATGGGCTTATTTCAGCTGTATGTCCCCTGTTGTTGGTTCAAATTTTTTTCATGTAGTGGCGATTTGGCTCTGTTTTAACTCCGCGTTAAGTCCTTGCGGCGAGCTCTACGGCGTCTTACGGTTCACGGACACCGACCGGAGTCCGAACGGAGTCCGAGGTTGGACTCCGGTCGGCGTCTTCGGTTTACAGCCTGGTATGACGCCGTAAACACATCGTAACCTCGCCGCAAGCTTATGTGAATGAGCATAGTCAAAAATCACATCCAAGGTCGAATTTCTAATTTCGTCAGAAACGTTACCTTTATCGTGTACTCTATCATATTAATCAGGCTCTCTAACATCCAAAACATAAGATTAATTTGTTAAAAAACAAGATACAAATTCTTTCTGCATTCAAGTTTTACCAGTACAGAAACTTTAAACTTGATTTTCTCAGAACTATAGTTTTCTAAATTAGCTTGATGCATTTTACCAATTTGGATGTAACTTTGCAATCGAACATTCAATAACTAAAAGCAAGCTGTCATTTTAGAGCTGAAAATATAATCTCTGAGATGAGATCAAAAATTCATTTTGGGACCCTTAAGGTACCTTTCGATATGATGGGTCACATATGATATGATCTTTTACTGTTGAATATTTCCATGACACGGTCTAATATGAAACGATACATATTCTTATAAACATGATTAGACCGCTTTGGCACTTAACTTTCCAAACAGTACATGTCATTTTACAACTTTTTAAAATACGTTTTTGTTTGTTTGCTTGTTTTTGTTTTGTTTTTGTTTGTTTTTTCGTGTTTTTTTTTGATGTGTTTTAAAACTGTAAAATTTAAAATCAAAAATCAAATTATAGGATAAAGTATACTTACGACATTCGCAACTTTCTATTTGAAAATCTACTTGACCTTCATCACACATTTCTCCAGTCTCATACGGATCTAGGCACATCCGGGTTCGATTCCCATCAGGACATATACACGATCCCCATTCTGACCATAACACTGGATACAATATGGAAATGTTAATCAGTTGATTCATTTAAAATGATAACATTATTTATAAATAAGTATTCATTAAGAAATTGAAAAGTGTTTGTGTTTATGTAATGATTAATTGAATTATTGCAAACATATTATTGATACTTGAACCTATTTGACCTAGAGAATTTGTGTGGGGTTAATCTACTATAACTATATTTTGGCTTGTGTAGACTATAATACGGTAGGCAGTAGCAAAATTCAATAAATCGACTCGAGTACCAAATATTTTGCATAAATGTAAGGACATATACATCAAACTAACGTAAACATCTTAATTGAATATGCCATCATCGAGCCCCCTCCAGCATTTGTCATATCTTCCCGGAAATATTGCGGATTGTACAGATATATGTTTCGTTGAACAGACTACGCAAAGACAGGGAAGATCATCATTTTGGGAGAAAGCCCTGGTTTTATACAAGCGAGTTCCAAAAGAAACTCTTATCAGAAAGATAAACATACCATCACATGTAGGGACTGTAGATGTATTTGTGTATAGTTTGAAATAGTTTGGTGATATATTTGAATCTTCTGGCTCAACAAATGGAATAAACTAAAAGTAAATAAAGAAAACAATATTAGTGTTAATTAACCAGTTTTATAAAATTACATTCTCGCAAATTGTATATATATTTAAATCCAATGACAAGCATTTGGGACAAAACATAGTCGGCCTTCAAACAAAATTTTCGCTACCAAACATTTGGTTGTGACGTCAACATTACGATTGACTTCAAATAAAATAACTTCAACACCAAGTTGAGACCAAATAAAATTTCGCGCTATAGTTGCACATGTGTTGAATTGTCATTTACATTTTAAATGTTTGTTACCGGTGTAGCAGGAATGTAAGTCCCCCATGCAGTCTTATTGTCCGGGTTGTACAGTAAAGATTAGGCTAACAACTCTCACGCAACATTCGTTTCACGCTTTACTCCGTTACGGTCTATGGAAGGCAGACTACCATTTCAGGGGGACTAAGATTCCTTTCACACCGGTTAATACTTTAAATTCGATCGCAAATATTTGATGACGTCACAACCAAATGTTTGGTAGCGAAAATTTTGTTTGGAGGCAGACTATGGTTTGGCCCTTTCAATTAAAGTAATAGGCCATGACTTTTACCTTGAAATAGTAATTGTCATCCTGCACTCCATCCGGGTGCCTGCTTGGTCTAGTTTGGATGAACGTTGAAAACTGAATTAGCTCATTTGAAGACTTGTATGTCATTTGCTCCTCCTGTAGAATAAGGTTCGATTCTTTCAATTAATTTTAAGCTACACTGAGTTTTTAAAAATAATTTAAAAGTTAAACGATTCATATTGCGATTATTGACTGAAATTAATGTTTATGATGCAATCGGAACAACCGAAAGGTCTATATTATCATGATCACTTTTCGTCCCGGCATTTCGTCTTTTCCACTTTGTTAACTTGGAATCAGAAAATAATGTCCTGAACAAATAAGCCGGATTAAGGGTTGATGACGTCCATCGTCGGTTGGCATGAATCCGCATGATCGAAAAAAATATTTTAACGTTTTTGGCAAGACAGACATGTATTTAATACGATCACTATTAGAAAAAGTGATAAAATGTGTTTTTAAACTAATTATTCAAGGAAAACAGCTTGATATGTTGGGACGTTACTATACAACAGTAATTACGAACTGTATTTACTTTACAAATTATTGACCTGTGTTATTATCATAGGTGATTATATAACGTACTCTATATAACACAAACCCAGCGTTTACTGCGGGGAGTGGGGTGGCAGTCAAATATAAAATAAATACTGATGTAAGGCTCACTATCTGTCACCATAGTTTCAAAAAAATGGAGGGTCATCTGGAAGAACATTGAAATAAACGCCAGATGGTTTGGGAAACAATACTATAACAGTATGGCTGTAATGGCTGTTTTGATAACCCAATAGCTTTTATAAGATTCAACACCCTTCAATCCTCAAAAACAAGCCTAATAGACCTTTTTTTTTTATCGTGTATGTAGGATTCAACAGGATTTATTATCATTGAAGCTATTATAGTCCCATTGCTTTAAGGTGTTTGGTCCATGACAGATCCGCCCGAAGATTTCTAGTAAAAATCGGCGTGAATGATATTTTATCGATGTAGAACCGATTTTTAAAATAAAAATTGGGGTCACCGGACTCGTTTTTGCATGAGAGTCGGTTTGAAAACAGCATTTTTGGAGGTTTTTTGGGGAAAATTAGTACAGGGGTCTATGGGAAATGTGGCAAAAGTGAAATTAGTAATTAAGTATTGATTTAAAAAATCTGCCCGAGCATTTTTGTTAATTGTTTCACAAAAGTTGCGCACAAGTATGTTCTTTCAAATAAAAATCGGGGGTCACCGACTTAGTTTTCAAGAAAAATATTAAAATATGGCAATTTTTAGCTTCAAAACACTACTCAGGGTATTGCGGCACTTACCTACTCGGAAACTAGCGCGTACTGATACGCGTGGACGGCGAGTGGACCAAACACCTTAAAATATGTGTGCTCCATTACATGCACGACATAAATTACATTGGATAAACCCATTTTTGCATTATATTTACTCTTAATCATGCATGTTTGAACATCAAATGCACATTTATTAGGTAAAGTTAGGACTGGGTCACACATCACGATCAGTACGAATAACGTACACTGGTTTGGTAATCGATATACATGTATCTCTATTACCGAAACAGTCCACGTTATTTGTACGTTTTGGCTCTATACAGCTGGTATGTGACGGAGTCTTAATGCCCTGTGTCAACTTGAAAAAATAAAAGCGATTGATCCCGAATTTTCTTTCCTTCGACCAATTTTACAATTCAATAACTTGGATAAACCCATTTGTTGATAGTATATTTGGTTTTGGGTGAATTTGGTTTTCTAACAGTTACGCTTACATTAGAAAACATTTGATGGGCGCTTTCTTAAAGAGCCTAGGAAATACAAATTAAACTGATTCAACTTGTGTCAAGTCTGGCAGGAGGGACAAGAACACGTTCAATATTACGCACCACCTTCTACGTCAGGCACCACTTTTTACGTCACAAGTGGTGATTGTCTATTAATTGGTATTTGAGTGGTCAGTGAATACTATGAACAATTCCAGGTGACTGGTTTGAATCTTTTCTGACTGATCATTCTGATGAATCAATATCACCACTGATGATGCTATTGGTATAGTGTTCTTTTTTCGGTCCCCGATTTTTGAAATGGGATCCCATTCCATGTTCCACAAAGACTTGTAACAGGATTATCATCCTATTTCCTAGGCCCTTTAAATCTTTCAGTCATGTTAATTGGGTGTTAGTTTCGGGAACCTTTGTGTATCTATTTGACACAAGGAAACGAGCGAGCCAACGCCTTTATCAGAAATATATAAAACAGCTGAAATTCATCAAAAGTAACCTACAGATGTGAGTAAAAATTATATATCAATCTTTTTAATTATATCCTTCATGATATGATGAGGTTTTAGAAAAATATGTGCTTGACAACACACAAAAGTGACTGGTTGAAAATCAAAACGGGTCAAACCTCCATGTTGTATTTTTAGACAAACTTTGTCAGAAAGGTGCTTATTTTCTAAATTTGGCGTCTCTAGAACCCTAAAAGCCTCTAAAATCCTATGTATGCTTAACGGAGTACGATGAGAAAGTTTTATTGTCATTAAAATGACTTTGACAAAACATAACTCGATATTTGATGTCATTTTCGTGGACGGAAACTAGGGATGCAAAAATGCGTGCAATACCCCATATATTCATTATCGTCACGAGCATTTAATGGCATTGTAAATTTTGAAAGACATGCATAATTCCATTGTTAATCTTTGGGGTTCAACCTACCAAATTTTCAACGAAATCGTGTCATTTGAAGTGCTTGAAATTATGAGATTTGGGCAAAATGGGATCAACTTTTTCGAAGTAGTCTGTTGAACTCATTTTAAACTTGATCATTGACGTCAAATCATTAGTTAAGGTTCATGTGTAAATTGAGATTCTATTCCATATATACGCCAAAACTTGTGATGATTGGACATGTGTAAGTAGGCCAAAACTTGCAGTAAACTTGACATTCAGTCGAGCGAGACGCAAAAAGGACTGTAGCCTTAGATAGAGCGTGTCAGTTTACATTTTACTCTAACTTTACGCTTACAAACTAAGATAACACATAGCACATGCGTGAGGTGACGTCATATCTGAGCTTTGATCCAATAACATGGTAAAGATGGCTGCTCATGATGAGGTAGGTTTCTTCATTTTTAACTAATATTTATGTTTTTATTTTTAATCGGTTAAGCTTAAACATTTACCCCGGGAAATTTACCATCACATGCACTGTGCGTTTGGGAGTTTTAGAACATATTTCAGATCATGGAAATGGTAAACTAATCTACTATTTCCATAGCTTTCCAAGTACAGATTCTTGCGTTGACTTTAAACCTCTTACCTCAGATAGGAGATGTGAGCTACTTGATACTTGATGGTCATTACCATTGTCAACCTCAAACATATCGACGCGAAATTGAGTTAAATTCCTGTCTTCAGAAATCTGCACAGGTGCATTCCATTTAACAGACAGCCCGTGAATCAAAGACTTGTCGAAAGGTGACACAGTTTTGCAGGTAACTTGTGGGTCGACGGGTGCGCTAACGAGTTGTATGGCTTTAATAGTAAATGATAAATCAATTGATCGTAAAATATATTATTGCGAAGTCACACTCTTAACAAAACTACCCTCTTTACGCCTAGTCATTGGTATTCACCTTTGGTTTTGAACATCCGACATTTACGTCTCAACCATCTTATTGTCGTAAGATAAAGGATTCACTTTGATCAAATACTAAACGACAATGTGATCTCTTTTTGAGACTTCGTGATAGAATGGAAAGTTTCAACTGCTATGGGACGGGATTTTATACAGGGTGTATCAAAATGATTAGTACTCAGAATAAATAAATGTAAAGAAATACTTCCCCGATCCATTTTGTCATTTCGTTTCCAAGATTCTGTAAAGGCACCAGTTTTGAAAACTCGCCACGAATTTGATTTGTTGCCTTTCAATTTCATTGACGACAGAAATCTATAACTCCGTCTGCGAGAGATTTTAATTTATATTTTCTACCTTAAAATATAATTTTACTTTCAAAATTGCTAAATTCTAATGTTGAAAGCTCTGTTTGACTTCTCATTCAATGAAGAAAGAACGTAATGATTATACAAAATATTTGCTATTGATTAAATAGAAAATGTTACCTATCTTTTAAATGGAGATACTACCTGTCTTTATTTAAATAAATATGTCTCTTAATATTTTTTCACAAAATAAGTTCATGGCAGTAAATAATTTGTAGAAATGTTAAATCTATTAAAATACTTTAAATTGTTTGTTGCTGCCCACATCTCAATGCGGTTAAAGGGAGATGAAACTGTTAATCACAGCATTGACTGCCAACTTGAGATGGAGGAAACCTGGGTCTCTAAATCTTCTACATCCGTTCAATTCGAAGAAGTATTTACTTTGGTTCATAAAAACGGCGAATCCATTAAGTCGTGTCAAACATCTGCTAAAAAACTCCTGTTAGACCGGACTTCCACCTTCTTGCATGAGGTCAAGCCGCTGATTGTTCAGGGTCGATTTTTAGATCTTTTGTGTACCGAGGCTCAGGCGTACCACTGGAAAAGTGTTGTCTACAATTCACCCACCGGGGTTTGCAAATTTCTCTCTTTGTGACACCCTGAACAACAAGGCTAAACTCAAACGCTGGGGGAAAAGCCCTCAACGATAAGTGTAAATTATGTAGAACAGGGCCACTCTCCACCACATTCTCAATCATTGTTCTGTTTCCCTTGATCAGGGTAGGTTCACCTGGAGGCACAATAACATTCTCCACCATATCTACAAAACCATCAAGTCCGGTTTTCAGGGTCATGCAACGACACATGAAATTCACTGCGACCTGAACGAGTTCAGCAATGGTAACTATACCACAGTTCCTACTCTATGTAGTTACCAACTTAATCACTGACTTGTTCCTTGTTCATGATCGTTTTCTTTGTTTATTTATTTTGTTTTGTGTCTTTCATGTGTTTTCTACCTTGCGCTTCTCCTGATCAAGGATGGCTATTTTTGTCTCCTTTAATTGTTTTTTCTTTCTCTGTACTATTAAAGTGATGTGAAATAAATAGATATCTATTTGCAATAATTCTGTGCGATGCCTATTGCATGCTTCTGATTGTCATTTAAGGATAACTTTCTGATGTTACAAATTTGCAAATCATGCACTTTACGGAACTCGATTCAATTTGAAAATTACCTGGCAAAAACACCACACAAATGATTCTCCCCGTCTCCTGATAATTTGTGGCTTTCGATGCCGTATGAGTTAAAATTTTACTTCAAATGCCTTGGGCTGTTCCACTTGACTTATCACATGTAAACACTTACAATTTGGATATCTTGCTTCAGGCATAAGCTATTTATTACCCGTGGCGAGTTTGTAAAAAGACATAATTTTTTCTAATTGACGTAAACTCCGATTCAATTTTCAAAATTCTTTCTTTTTTTTTTAAATGGAAGGTATTAAATTGGTCTTTTTATATCCGTGTAAAACAGTAAGCTAGCATTTACAGATTTTGTGTAAAAAATCACAAAGTTGAGCACTAATCATTTTGATACACACTGTAGAGAATAAAATACATGATTTTTTTTTAACCTGCAAACTCAAGTTTGACAAGCGAATTTGCACCACACGTATTTGCTCTTAACCATTTATATAATAGGTTCATTAATTAAAACAACAAGTTCTTTTATCTTAAGGGACCGTTCACAAACACTTGTTAGGGGGGCCTGGTGCAAAAATTGGGCCCTTAAAATTTGACACTCGTAAGGGGGCCTTGAAAAAATTACCACACATTTTCCGGTAAAAATTGAGTTTACAAGCTTTTCTATGGGGTTGACCAACAATTTTGGTCGCAAAAAAGGGGACCCTTAAATTTTTTGAAGTCGAAAGGGGGGCCCCGAAAATTTTCCGCGATGTTTTTTTGCATCATCTCCCCCCCCTCCCCCATATCAAGTGTTTGTTAACGGTCCCTAAATAGAATGCCCGATTAAGGATATATTTTGAATTTTTGGACAGAATTCAGAATTTCCATTTAGATGTTTTTGTGAAGAATTAAAACCTGCTAGTTGAACAAAATAAACCTTTGCGATTATTTACCTACAGGATATTACTTTTAATTTAAAGAGACCAAAAACAAAATATGACTTACGTTGAGTTTTGCAGAAGTTAAAATCTCTTGTAATGTTGTAACAATCTGCAAAAAAAATATATACACTTGGAAAATCATAGATAACACGGTTGCTCATATCATTTCATATAGTTTCCAGATATATTCCTCATAAATCGACCTTTACATAAAAAAGTGGTAAAAATATGTTTATTCTAACTATATGAGCAACCGTGTATCTTTCAAATGTGTTTCCAATTTCCAAAACAAAGTTCAGAAACCTGTGTGTTAAAAGTAACTCTTCGGTGTTTTCGTAGAACAGTACATGTCAATGGCACATTAAGAAAGCACACAACTATAGAAAACCAAACAAGTCAGATTTGTCTTGTTTAGGAAACAGGCGAACCCTTAGGGTGTTGAAAGATTGTTCGAATCACTATGAAAAGATCATTAACTTATCTTGAATCACAGGAGGGAAACACTTGAATCATGTCGTTATCATTAAAAATTTACCGTTAACTCTGATAATCGCTGCGGTACATAGGCAATTAATTAAACATTTGAGTCCTTGGAGCTGAAAAGGGACCCGTAAGTACTTATCTTTTGCTTGGGTGAAAGAAGAGGAAAAGTGACATGTAGCTATAGCCACTGTAAAACTTTTTGTTAATTATGTGCCTATTTTATTCCCCCACATGACATCGGTGATAAGTTTTATCGTTGGCAATTCAACATACCATAGGTTTTAACCGTGATGCAATCTGGAACGAATGTGCTTCTGCCTGCTGGCTGTCTATTGGTATCTATGGTAAATATCTGAAGAAGTAAATACAAAATACAGGTGAACACTCTAAATTCACGGAATTAAAGTTTTATAGTGAACAATCCCTGTTGATTTACAATTAATATTTCATTTAGATTAAAATGTTTAAAGGATTGAAAAAGAATTAATCTTTACGATTTGAATTTTTTCCAGGAGAACTGCTCAAGCATGGTGAGTGCATCATTGACCAATTGCACAATATCTGCAATGACATCTGGATAAATGAATGCATTCCAGAAGAATGGTCAAAATCTATCATTCTTACCATGCCCAAGAAGGGAGACATCATATATCATTCTTACCATGCCCAAGAAGGGAGACATCACCAAGTGTGAGAACTACAGGACCATCAGGATGATTAACCATTCTAGCTAAGTTCTTGAAATTATAAGGAGCCGGATGAAGCCCTTAGTAGAAGCCATTCTAGCAGAAGAACAGGCAGGGTTCAGACCTGGCCGCTTCACAATTATTGAGCAGGTCTTCGCCCTGAAGCTCCTAATCCAACATCGATTTGAGAAGAAAGTTGGGAAGGTTTTTGCTGTCTTCATTGATTACAAGAAGGCGTTCGACCGAGTATGGCACGATGACCTCTTTACAGTGATGTTTCATTATGGTGCATCTCAAAAACTGATCAACATCATCAGAGATCACTGTATACCAGGGCTGTATCAGACTTAACAACAATCTTACAGAGTGGTTTGAAACAACTATTGGCGTGCGCCAGGGATGTCTTCTATAACCAGACCTCTTCAACCTTTTTCTCGAAAACATCTTAGCTAAAGAGAGCTGTAAACACTTGGACATAAACGTGAATGGCTGCTAATTAAAAGACCTCCGTTTTGCTGATGATATAGCTCTCATAGCTGACTCAGAGGATGATCTGCAAACCTTGATTGAGCAATTTCATCATGTTAGCAAGAAATATGGGATGGAGATCAGTATACCTAAAATAAAAGCTCTGATATTCTCCCGTGATGACCAACTCCAAGTAAAGATCCAGCTTGATGGTACGCCACTTGAGCAGGTTGACAGATGTATTAAGGAGTAACACTAACATGATATTGCCGGCGCAGGCAACACGCTGCCAATACAGGAAACATTGCCTGTTTGGGCAGTCGGACCGGACTTTTTAGGGTTGCAACAAGATCATTTGCCCCTTAATTATTTTGAAAGTTTGTATTAAGATTCAAAATGACCGCCAAAATACCTTTTCATGTGCAAAGAAGGGTTAAAACAATATCAAAAACACCAAATGTTTAAAATATCCGATGGAAAATGGCTTCGAGGGTAATAATAGTAGCATTTCTTCGCAAATAAGAGTGTTAGCATGTTTCAAATCATTTTGGTTCTGAGAACCAAAATGGCTGCCAAAATATGATTTTAGGCACAAAAATGAATTAAAGTGACTTTTAAATGGTATCAGAAATGTCAAATATTTAATATAATCAAGGAGAAAATTGGGGAAAAATGATCTTGCTGTAACTCTACATAATATTTCCTGATGATTATTTATGATATCAGGCAGTTTAAAGGCTGTTTTCGTCGATTTTAATGAAAATAAGCTATTTATGCAGCCATTGTGGTGGCTACCTTGAATTTGATATGTATTTGATAGAGCTCAAGAAACCATTTCATGGTAATAATTTTGAACATAAAGTGTTTTATAAGATACTTTTAGGCCATTATAATGAAAATATAGTATTTGGGCGCCCATCTTGGATTCTTCGCTTGAGGACCGTTTTTATTTTTTGGAACATCCGGATTGTGTTTGAGGGTCAAATAAGGAACCTAAAAAAGTTGGTCTAGGATAAGTTATGCCTGTTTTAATAAAAAAAAAACCCGCATTTTGCAAGCTGTCCACGGAATTGCAATTGATGCGCGAACAAAATGCAAAGTATGTACTTCAGCTGTGCAGTCACCTGTTACTAATACCCTGTCTTCTTTCGGCAAAGATTGATGCAGTTTGGAGCTCTGTCATTTCTATTCACAATCCAAGTCTCAGATCCTCATTGTATCTTTTGCACTTAACAAATCTGGCTTACAATTTGCTTTAGCTATGCTCTGCAAAACGTCTTTGAACCTCTGAAGGCCTGTGTGTTTTCAATTAGGTTTCAACTACGAAATGCCTTGTTAGGTGTCATACGATGTACAACTTCCAGTACCAACGATCAGCTTTACAAATTCAGTGTCAGGCTCTAAACTGGTTTCATGCATACAATTGGTTGATATTTGAATTTGAAACTCCTGCATCAAAATCCTAGTTGTTAAATCACAGATTTTTAAGGACATTAAAAATCTGTGGTTAAATGGTTCAGTTTAAGTTTTCCTTTCATTTGAAGATCACTATATCATGGATAGCTTTACCTGTGAATGGCCAATTTCCTTGATTCAATGTTTAAATATCAATCAAAGGAAGGATAGAGTATTCATAAACATGCAACTACTCTGCTCAATCAAGGGTTGCATTTTTAATTGGTTTGCTTATTTATTCCGTGGACAGCTTGAAAATTGTTTTTTTACTAGACCAAGCATAACTTCTCTTAGGAATTACCGATTTCTTTTTAATAAGCAGAAGAGTCTGCACATTTCCAAAGTACTTACCAATTGTTTTGAATATCAACAGTTCCCTAAAACATTCAGTTTTGAATCTCGGTCAACTTCATTTTGACTCACGCTGTATTATTCTCTTTATATCATGGTAGATATAGTCACAAATGTTTAATGATGCATGTATTTTTACTTAAATCTTGATATATTTATTTCTCATCTGGTTACCTTCTTATGGGTGCCATCTGCCACACACTCTGCATTTTTGATGGCATCCACATCTCTATTAAACTGTTACTGCTACATTATAAGTGTAACATTATTACGGTAATTATTACTGTTTATTATATATATGAAGTTACTAGTATATGAGATCAAAAGAAATAAAGATTGACTGATTGAACAAGAGCGATCTTGAGCAAACGGTGTTTATTTCCAAGTAGATCATAGATTTACCTTTGCAATGACAAGAGGATTGGTGTAATTGATAAGGAAGTTCAAGAGTTATGCTCTTTAAATTAAATGGCGTAAAATCATTTTTGGCCAACTAAGACATGCATTGTCAAACATGTAGATACACAAGAAACTTCTTCCTTCATCCCAGTGACCTTGATGCTGGTAATCCTTCTCACTGTCCCTTAACTGTTCTCAAAATGTATTATAAGGCGTAAAAAAGGGTAAAACGTATAAATACGAATACGGAGACAAGAGCTAAAATGTGTATCAATCTTCATGGACGCCATTTAGATGGAAGTGATGGACTTCAGTGAGTTTTATTTTAAAACATAATGTTCAACAAACTTTTGACAGCCATCAAAGCCTTTCCAGGGTCAGCGAAAAACAATGGAAAGCCATTGTAACATTTCCTTTTTATGAGAGACATGGTCAAAATGACCGATAGTTGGACCATCCTATATATAAAAATGTTTGGAATGCCGGTATCAACCGACCGCATTTTTTCATCATTTTGAAGGTAAATGCATGATTAGAAACAAACGTTATTTGGTCAATACTTTTCTCTTGTTATGGCGCCCATTTCAGCTATTGTGATTTATCCTTCTCACTCATGCTCAGTGTATCTGTGTACTTACGTTTATCCAGTATGTATATCCAAAATTCACAATTTTGGTAAATGGCATTTCTTCCTGCAAAATAATTATATTAATTTGATGAATGTAGAATAAGATGTATTTGTAACATTAGTTTAGCTTATTTTAGCTATTTTTTCTAACCCGTTGCAAGTAAAAAAAAAATCTCAAAATACCCAAAAGGTTTTTTCATATATCAGTATCATAATTATGATTATCATAATTAGGTCATAGAGGATGTAGGCTATAAAAGACATGTTTTCGTTTGGATTCAATTTTATTACTATTTTTGAGTAAAATTCACACTTTGTTGTGAAATAGGAGTGAACAGTGACGTTTTCAATCAATAAGGAAACAAGTTCACTCTAAGCTAGTGAATATGACAAACCCTTATTAGAAGCCATTTTAGTGTGGTGTTCAGCGTCCACCCACCTTTTTGCTCTTTTTGGAGTGAAAATTCAATCATTTCTCTTTTAAGAGAGGAATAAAAAATACCTTTTCCGAGTCAAAGATTCACTAGTTTATTTCACTCTTTTATATATTTTGGGTAAAATGGCATCTGATCAATGAACCCGCTTAAAAGCTCGACCCTAGAGCGGTAGGTCCTTTCGGCTTTGTGCATGTGAATGCAACATCACTGCCAGCCTTGCTTTAAAACATAAAAATGTATTATAGCATAACGCGGGGCATAACGTAGCAAATATCAGCAACTATTTACAAGAGTGCCTACTTACTCTAGTCGGGTCAAACTTTAGCTACAAGGCTCCTTGTATAATCAGGGGACACTTTGGCTAGAATGAAAATGAGCAAAATCTATTACATTTCGTGGTACGTTTAAGTTTAAAAGACACGTTAATGTTCATTGTTAAGACTTACCACGGCGTGAGGATTATCCAAACCAAGGGTAAACAAGTCA
>JXSR01S020779.1:78030-91198 GCA_000969725.1 Ophiothrix spiculata
TGCTCATACGGGCTGGAAGGTCACATATACACAATTTGACTGCTCATATGTGATGGCTCACCCTGAAAGGGGGGACTTTGCAGATGATATCAATTTTGATTTTATCATTTCATCTGTTGCAGCATTTTCCAAGCTTAAAAAAATGACACCTTACTCGTTACAGTTGATCAAGGTGATCAAATTTTACAACAGAAATTCTGCTGGAAAATCTTATTATTTTCTTTATTTTTGCTGCCTATGTTCACCTGTTTCTTGAAAAGTGTTCTGTCGCAAAGTCCCCCTTTTCGTGGTGAGTCATCACATATACATGTACAATAATATATATTGACTGCTTACGATGGCAATTGTAATGACCATTGCCCGAAGTGATCTTGAGACTATATGTGCGGTGCTCTGGCAAAATGAGCGGAAAGTCGCGATTTTCAAACTTGAGTTTATGACATATTTTAATTCTCTATAATCTCAGCTTTCGAATGATATATAATATGTCATACTTTCTTTCTGTAATTTTAATTTAGAGATCAAAATACAAGGCAGTCCACTCAAAATCTGGCAGTAGAAAATTGTTGAAAATCGATTTTAAAGTTACTGAATAATAGTGTATGATAGCAAAACGCGATCAATTACCCGTGAATAATGGCACTTCCCGGCATAATTGACCTTCAAAACACGAGGTATAGATTAACACTAATGCATTGATACGTTTTATGTCAAAAAACGAAATTTGATCATTTCACCATATTTTTACTTTGGTAGCCATTTATTCAAAATCTTCAATCGCGACTTACCGCTCATTTTGCCAGAGCACCACTCATATTATTTTCCGAGACCGAAGGTCGAGGGACGGGGGGAATTATAGTATAAGAGTCTCAAGATTACTGAGGGGAAAAAGTATACAAATACAACATGGTATAGAGGAACAAATTCCTGATCCCGAAGTGTTGGATGCGTGTGACTTCTGAAATTAGTCTTCCTGACTGAAATATTGGTCATTAATCTATAGACTAATCTTTTTTTGAGAATATTACTAATTTTTTACGAAGAATGACCAACTAATTTTAACTGTGTAGATATTAAAACCTCCAAACGATTTGGCTTAAATATGTTTATTTTTACTGTTATGACCATTTGTGGTTCCGAATTTATGATTCCATAGGTATTAGTATAGGAAAGCACGCATGCATTTTTTATCCATTTTGCTGTGGCATATATAGGTTTTTTGACAAAATACACTTGGCAAGGGTTTTAGATAGTAATAATCCTTCATTTTATAGGCTGCTTTTACTCAAAATTATTTCTGAGTGACAACATCTAACTTCTTAGTCTACAAATCATTTCTGTTCCGCATAATACTGCCCGTACATGTAGCCGCAAGAAGTTCAGTTTTTTTAAGAAAACCCGATATTGTTGAAACGCTGCATGCTATAAGATTTGGTAGAGCATAGGCCCCCTATACCCTGTTACCTCGATCATAAGAACATGTTAACTTGATCATATATAAGAACACATTCAAATCCAGACACGGCAAACAATTTCTGTTTTAGAAACACAAAATATGAATGTACTTGCTGATCTGGTGAATAAATATAATTTGTTTTTCGCCACATCAGGATTTGAAGTAGAGCTGAGGGGGTTCTTATAAATGATACAGATTACAGATATATTAATTCAAAGAAACACTGATTTAACTACTCTTACCCCAAGTGTTAAGATTAGAAACAATGTAGCGATATGTTGTAAGCCTATTCTGTCGTATTCATTTATTTTTTAATGGCGACGGCCAATATGAGTGTTATCGTATGCCATGTAGTTCCGTGTACAAAGCAGCAACCTTAATTGTTTTTAACCAGGATTGTTATCCGGGAATTTTGACGGGAAAAAAGGAATATGACGAAGGTGTCAACTATTTATGTAATCTCGTGTGAGTTCAATGCGCAGATTTTACCGGTTGAATGCACGCGTAGCAATTGGTAGCAGAATCCAAACTGAGAAGAATATAAACAGATAAAGAGGGACTTTTCATGATACATATTACAAAATAAGGAAAATGCATTAAAATCCAGTATTAACTTAAGAATGACACACTCTCCTCTCTTATAATTATATTGGGAGTTTACGAATGGTTAACTAATTATTTTCTAAGGTTTTGTGAAATAAGCATTTTATAAATCGTAATTCATTCATTCATTCATTCAAAACTTTATTTCAAAACGACAATCAGAATCAACAATACGTTGTTCTTCCCCTGATTCGTTTACATATACAAGTACTAATTATATAGACATAATAAAATACACAAGGTAATATTTCAAGTTACACACAAATTAAGAAGCACAAAAATCAGTACATAACATAATACAGGTATAAAATCAAAACAATATTGAAAACAATAGGTACCATTACCTGCGGACTACTTGATAGCATTTAAAAGATTATAAGGAATATACACATCTAAAACAATATTATGAATTTACAAAGTTGAAACATTATGTAAAACAAGAATGCAGTAAATCTCATAAAGCATAAAATACCCATTTTCATGCAGTTAAAAATTTAGGATAACATGCTTTTGGCATATAATACAATGTTATAGATTGTGAAAAATTTACGAATAAAATGATTGCCTGCATTGCACAAATCTTCTAATGAGTCTGGCAAGGTCCGTGTTTTAGCACCACATTATATGGAATGATCACCAAAGATGTCGTGAAAGTTTAAAACATTGATATAGGAAATAAAACAGAAAACAATGGAGATAAAATGCAACAAGCAAATATATATTAAATAAAACGGCAAATATTTTGTACACATACACTGAAAACGGTAATTAGTCAAAAAACATGTTTTATTTGACTAATTAAAAATTAGTCAAGCAGAGTGATTTTTTCATAATTCATGAAAAAATGCTGTAATTGTCTTTGAAATGTTGAAAAACAATGTTTGATGTTTAAAAAATAGTTTCTATCTCTAAATATTCAATTTGTCATTTGGTTATTATTAGTTAATTGATAAATGATCAATTACAGGACTAATTAGTAAATATCAAATGCGTCTTTAATTCGTCAACTGACTAATTTTTGAATTGAATAAAAATCCATAAATGCGCTAAAACTTTACATATACCCTCTTTAGGGTCCTACCAATATCCCGACCATCTTTATAGTATGTAGGTGTTCTATTTTTTATTTTACATTCTAAATTTTACATTTTAAATTTTGTCACATAAGGTGGACCATTATGACAACAACTTCAAGCAAAGTAAATGTTCATAAATTGTTTCAAACAAAGTCAATAAAATGGATAATTTGTGAATGAATCTCTTTGAATGCCAGAAAGGAAGTTGTAACTCTTTAATTCTGCATACCTTGAGTTTCGTCTTCATAATCCTATTTAAGATGAAATTTTAGGTAGTAAGTTACTTTTAATTTATTACAATATCCATGTCAGCCATGTTTTATTTTCAACTAGCAAACCCGGCTTGAAGGTACATCGTCCGCTTTTTCAAATTTTAGTTTTCATTGTCATAAGAAAGATCATCACTTAAGGAGACGAACCCTAGAGTATTGGTTGACAGAGGCAAAAAAATTTCTTGAGTTTTTGGCAAGAAAAATATGTTTTTAATACGATGACTATAAGAAAAAGTGGAAAAAGTTACCTAAAATATGTTTTTTAAACTCATTTATGTATCGTATAAACATAGCAAGTCTGATATGTTTACAAACATTCTGTCTCTATGCGACCGTATCTAACACCGCTTGCTGTAATCCTGGATGCAATATGATAGTGAGGCCATACATTGAGTGAGTTAAAAATTTGAGAGAAAACCCTCTCAAACTCATGCTAAACAGACAGCAGTGCATGGAGGAAATTCATCATGGCTTCCGACCGCGGTCGACATAGATAGATAGATAGAAGTTTGGAGATTGCGAGTAAAAATGTTGAACTTCTCCCGTGCAGAAACACTATTGAGACTTGCAGGCAAGTTACGGGATCACCGTTAAGTCCTGACAAAAATACTTCAAAGTTCTTTTGGCATGTAAAAACAACTCCTGTGATAATATCACGATCAATTTTACCCATTTCAATTGTTTATCTTTAAATTCGCGTGACTTAAAAATGAAAATGAATAAACCTGTGCATGTGTAAGTGAGGTGTAATATTTGATTAATAGTTAACACAAATTTGACACGTCTTGTTCATCTAAGGGGTAATTAACACCCCCTTAATGATGAATTGTCGCCGATTGCCCCAAATGCAAAACAAAGTGACCTCGGGTATATCCAAGTAATTGTTTTTACATCCTTTGCGGTCATATTTTTGTCGGGGAACCACCTTAGGTGAGTCGGGTAAGCCGTCAGAGTTAGACGTCCACGGCAGCCATTACGGTTTGACAGTTCTCCCTATACAACGCATGCATTCTCATGTGCTAAAATTAGCACACGTTTTTTCTATTTGCCATCCCCTTTTTTGGATCACTCATGTATTATTGTTAACAATATTAATGAGTATCTAATTAAGTGTTTGTTGATGGAAAAAAATCAAAATGTGTACTTTGATCATGCATTTGTTAATTTTAGGTGATTGTTTACATGAAAATGATAATGAATTTTCACACGGTTTATGTTTGGTAAACTCCTTGACTACCATGGCCTATGGCTTAAGCAACTCGCTAAGGTGTGCAAGAGCACATTTCCCACTTTTTCATGATCTGAGTTGTTCAAAATGAGACACTTCAAAATAGGCCTATTGGCGATATTAACAATTTTTCAATGGAGCCCAGTAAGTCGAATATATATGAAATCATATTAGGCTTACTAGTAAGTCTAGTCAGAGTCTGTGGACAGAGGACCACCCCCGTGAGAATATTCACCATTTAAAAAATATCTGCATGCTATATGAAGCTTAAACATACAGAACATGTTAGAATTACCATTCTATTCTATAAAAAATAATGATTTTGGTATCAGTGGGAAGAGGAGAACCTACCCTATACTATGGTATAAAACAACAAAACACAAGTCAATTAATTTCACAGGGCGGGTATTTACCACCCGCCCCCTCTTCTTAGATGACGACCAAATGTTTGGTAGGAAAAATTTTGCCTTTACCCTTAGAAATAATCGCGGGCGTTATACACATTTTTTGTGGAGATCCTCCTCAAAAATGTGTGTACGGTGTGGAGGCGTGGAGGATCCTTCACAAAAAGTTGTGAAACGCCCATAATATAAACCAGAATCAGAATCAGTCTTAGTAAGAGCTTGGTCACAATAACTCGTTCGAACGGTTACGAGCAGGGTCATCTATTAGATGGAATAAACACTGCTCGTAAGTATTCGTACGAGTTATTGTGACCAAGCTCTTAGGCATTCACCAGTTGCTGGTTGATTGAACGATGATCATGATGATAATAATACGAAAAGTCGATATTGATAACTGATTGATTGAAATTATAGGTAGATTCGTTGTCATCAATGATTACACTTCGTATGAACAAAACTTAGTTACCATCTTAATGTTATCATCGTAGACTTATAGTAACCATCGTAATGTTAGTGAATACCAAAAGATTACAATAAATAACCTAAACTCAATGCAAAATTTCGTTTGTGAATTTGAGTTACATACTTCTTGAAATATGCGGGCCACAATGAGGAAAGTTCATTTTGCCCACCTTCCCCCTGTTGAAGTAAACTCTGTATATTTTTTAAGAAATAGCGCCAGCAAATTTTTGAATTAAATCAGCCTCAGAGGAGGGTGGCCGTGGCAACTATTGCATGGTTTCATACCGGATCCCCGGCTGCGTCATGTCCTATACCGCCTCTGGCGTAAGCCGTTGGAAACATCGTGGAAAAATACAACTTCCGGGATCCCGCGGGATGGTCACTAATTTTTCTAATCGGTAAAAAAATATGATAAAATTTATAAAAAGTGGGGTTTACGCGTGAATCCCAGTTGATTTGGAATATATAATTATGTTTAATACTGTAAAAACACTTTTGTAATTTTTTGAGAAAAGGCAAAAAAAAAAATCAAAATCACCTTGTTTAGGCTTTCGCCAAGGAAACCCGACTTGGTACTTGGTACCAAGTAAGCTATTAAGGAAGCTTATCTTTGACAGGGATCCCAAGATGGTTTTTTTAAATCAGCAGTGGCGTAACCAGAATTTTTAAGTTGAGGGGGCGAGCAGGGGCAAGACAATTTTGCAGGGGGCGAAAGAGTTTTTGTTCCGACACAAAAAGTACACCCCAAAGATTTTTCATGTAGCAAATCATCCAAATTTTGCTAAAATGCATAAAAATCGTACTATTTTGGTGAAAAACTAGAGACTTTTCTTAAATTATTGCCAAAATTTGCGCCATTTTGGCGGAAATTTGGGGAAATTTTGAAAAACTAAACCATAAAAGGGTTAAATTTTGCACAGTTTCATTACCTGTGTACTATATATTGAAACTCTGTACTTTTCTTGATTTCATTTGTGGGGGGGGGGGAGACATTTTTTTCGGGGGGGGGCTCCCCTCCCCTGCCTCCTCTGGTTACGCCACTGTAAATCAGTTCTTTTGTAATATTTTCTTCAATACGTGACCCAATAGAAATACACGTAAAACGTATCCTAAATTTGCGTTTTAGAAATCCCTCATCCCTAAATTGACTAGCTTCTATTAATCGTATCCTATGCCGCCTGATCAGCCTGAAACCGAAACTGATGTGGCGCTATGTATACTACTTACAATTGATAATATTAAAACAACAGGGAAAGCTATTTTGCTTTGGGGACATTTCGAACTATTTTACTTTTAAGAATCTAGAAAGCAATATCTAGGAATGCATTTCTCAAATTTTTGATTTTTTTTCTTAGTTTTTGAGATTTCAGAAATCCTATTTTGCAAAACATGACATTTTTTACCTATTTTTGGCAATATTCCTTAAGAAAGCTAAAAAAATCTTACAACGAAAATACTAACAAATACCGTTTAAATACAGCATTACATTTAATTTTGGGTTGAACTGAGATTACGGGCAAAGTAAATGTACGGATATTTCTTGCAGTGTATGTTCAGCGCTATACGCTCTCAACTGTCTGGCATTCGCACAAGTGGTCCTCTCCTCTGGAATTTACTTTCTAACCAGACTAAAGATTCAAAAAAATGTGAATCAATTTCGAAAGCGACTTAAGCAAAAAGATCATTAATCTCTTAAATTGAAAGACTTACTTTTAAGTCTTATAGACTGATATTAGTGATGAGACTTTTCAGAGATTTAAAATTTTAAGTCTATACAAAGTTTATTATATTAAAATTGTATTTTCGACATATATAGAATCAAACATTAATCTCTTAAATTGAAAGACTTACTTTTAAGTCTTATAGACTGATATTAGTGATGAGACTTTTCAGAGATTTAATATTTTAAGTCTATACAAAGTTTATTATATTAAAATTGTATTTTCGACATATATAGAATCAAACATTATAATAATTAAAAGTGAGCTTTTTGATTAAAAAGGAATTATAAATAAATACACCAAACCATCATTCCACTCTCTAAATTTCAGTGACAAAACTTTGAAAAGACTATTGCTGACTTTTTTGATTAAACATAAAACCTTTTTTAAAACACATTTTGAATCATTGTTAGGTTTGTTTTTAAATCGAAAAGACTATTTTAAAATAAACCTTATTTTCGAGACTTAAAAATTTAATTCTCTGAAAAGGTTCATCACTAATAACAATCTATAAGACTTTAAAGTAAGTACATTTGTATTTCCATTTATTCTAACCTAAGAGTAATTTTAAGCATGTCCTTTGTGTTGTCTTTTGAGGAATTAGATTTTTTCACGTACTGCAACTTTTTTGTTTAAAAGGGAAAGACTATTATACCCCCAGTCTTTTCGTCCATAAATTGTCTTCTGCATGTTCTGCTGTCATAAGGCCTATTTTGAGTGTTGTTATGGAAATAATAAAGATATGAGATGTATGAAATCCATGAATATGTTTTTTTACATACATACATTATGATACATAATACACATTTGTATAGCACCATTACATCGAGATCAGAGCGCTTAAGCATAAATTACAAACAAACTATAGCAAAAAATGAAATAACCTCGAAAAACTATATATACTCTTAAAATTATCTTACTCTTGTTGAGTAAAAAAATACTCAACGGTCACAGCTCATTTTGTAGAGTAAAATCTTACTCAACGTTGGGTAAACTTTGCTCAACGTTAGGTAAACTTTGCTCAACGTTGAGTAAGATGTGCTCAACATTGAGTAATATTGACTTAACCGATTAAGATTTTACTCAATGTTGAGTAAGATTTTACTCAACAATGAACTGTTACCTTTTTACCCAACAAAGAGTAAAATAATTTTTAGAGTGTATGCACTCTTATTTATGCCGGGTCAAATTTGACCAATCCGAGTCACATCTGACCCAGAAACTGGGTCCGCTGGGAGTTGTCCCAGACAGGGTCAAAATGACCCGGTCTTCCGAGTCAAAAATTATGACACGGATACCGAGTAAAGTTAAATGACCCAATGTGGGGTCAAAATTGACTCGGATCAGGGTAATAACACAGAGTAACAGAGATGACACTAAGCTCAAAACAAGGCCCCAATCATAGCGTAGTATGTGGACAAAAACGATTAGACTGCTCAAAAGACTCATCACTAAATAATCAATACATGTGTTAATAACATATTTCATTTAATGGCGTCTTACATACTGCTTACATAAAGGATGAACAAAAGACGAGGACGCATTTTGAAGAATGCTGCACAGCTTGTACCCAATTAAACGTAATACACATCAAGGGCGATGTCAGGATTTATTTGAGTAGGATTATTCATAATGCGTCCTTGTTTTTATAACTGGAGCCACTGATCACGCGATCAGCCAAGAAACGTTAACCAGCGACTATTGAGAAATGGTAATCAACTGAGCTATGAAGTATATGGGGATAAAGTGTCAGGGGCCTAGTAATAACCATAAGCAAGGAGGATGAATCAAAAATCAGCACCTCTAGCCCTTCTCAAATGGAACCAGACCATTGGTACTTGAGCAATGTCGAGAAGTGTCACATCATCATGAGGTACCTCTATGTAGTCAAGAGTGCAATGACTAGCTCTTGAGTAAGCCTCAAGTAGTGGATTTGCACTAGCTGAGATGTTTAGAAGGGCCGCCTAAATAAAGTATATATTTTCTGTGGTGCTTATAGCGGGAATTTTGACCCGGATTCCGAGTACCTGTTTTAGTGGTTCCGACTTGAATGACTCAGAACTGTTCCGAATGTCTAAATTTGACTCGGATTAGGATGAAAAAAAATGTGACTCGGCATCCGAGTCATAATTTTGACCCGGCATAAATAAGAGTGTATGGAATGCTCTTCCTCGAGTAGTAATGTCAGCTCCATCTCTGGAAATCTTCAGAGAGAGTGCTGCACCAGCACTGGCGTAACAACCGGGGGGGCAGGGGGGGCAAGTTGCCCCCCCCTGAACGCTCTCAGGGGGAAAATTCGCGGACCCAGGGGGAAAAATAAAGGGGAGGGAAAGAAGGAAAAAGAAGGGAAAAGGAGAGAAAAGAGGAAGAAAAAGGGAAAAGAAAGAAGGAAAAGGAGGAAAAAAGAGGAAGAAAAGGGAAAAGAAAGAAGGAAAAGGAGGAAAAAAGAGGAAGAAAAGGGAAAAAGAGGGGAAAAAAGAAAGAGAAAAGGGAAAGAAAAGAAAAGTATGTTAAATTTTAAAATAAAATTTACCATTTGCCATAGTTTTGCAACAATTGTTTTCGCGCTCCGCGCGATTTACAACATTTTATAACAATTTTAGGTAAAAATTGGGGGGGGGGGGGGGGGGGGAGAAGAGAAAAAAATTCCGTCAGGGGGAAATTTTGGGGCTTTGCCCCCCCTGGCGACCAACACCTGTTACGCCCCTGTGCACCAGTCCTGTAATCAGCTCCAGTTTTTACTCGCACCATGCGGCGATTTTGCGGTCTACTTCATCGCACCACAAGTTAATTTTGAGTTCACCGCAAGTTTCGTCTTTTGAGTTCACAACTGACACACGTTCTTCATTTTGCTTGCAGAAGCATTATGACTCACCCCGAAAAGGGCTTCAACACAAATTTAAAATATGGTCTTTGAGCATATAGTTGAGTGACAAAGGTTGTCTTACGACAGTGAAGTTTAAAAAATAGGTCATTGAGTGAAAATTGGTAAAAATAGGAGGTCTTCAGTCGGTCATAGCGAGCAAAAAAAGCGGGGTCTTTTTACCCGGGGCCACTCAATGATGCTGCAGGCATAGCGTGACCAAGAAAATTGTGAATTAGGGTTGTTTTTGAGGACAGGAGGGTGTATCAGGTGACACCATTTATAGGTATCAATGAAAAGTCCGAAAAAGCTCAAAATATAAGCTGGCTGCAATTTTGGACTTTTTATGGGTACCACATTGGATTTGAAACATGTTAGCAACGTAATTTATGGACAATTGGATCTGTTGGTACCTTCATAACCATTTTCTATCATTTATTTAGAAAAAATCCGAATTTTCAATGCTGTTTTATACGTTTAATGCCACTTTAACATAACATAACATTTTGGTGGCAATTTGGGGGCTTATAATTGGTGGCATATTAGCTCATATTGGATTACAAACAGGTTTTGAAGAGAATCGTCTGTTGGTACCCTCAAAGCCATTCTACGTTGATTATTTTGAAAAGGTAAACAGTTTTAATGCTGTTTTAACACTAGCGTGCTAAGTTTTGCGCAAATTTCAAAGAGTTTTAAACAATTTTTAGCTGAATTGACAAAAAATTTCACGCGCTACGCGCATTTTCAAATTTGGGTCACTCCATCGGGTTGGGCGACAAAGTGTTACATGAAAGGGAAATTTTCAAAATGCTTTGTAAACTTATTAAACACAATTTTTAGTAAGTTTAATTCCTCTACTTTGAAATTTAAGATAGTTCATAAATATGATGTTTGTCAGTCTATGTCTTTTGACTACCTTTATCAAAAAATGTGGATGTAACATTGACACCAAATCTTTACAAAAATACCTTCATTTTGTTTGGAGGGTTATTTTACTCTACTCCTTTATGAATTGTAGTCAATATTACAGTATTATCATAAAAATATAGTTGTTTTCAATTTCAGCTGTGGAAAATAAATTTAGGACATGAAATTTAGATATTTTATGACATGCTATTCACTATGATAACATTAGATTACCAAAAGTTTAGGTGTTAGTAAATTGTGGCATCTCTATTGATGTAACTCTCATCATGGTTCTTTATTTCATAAGGTACCTTGGTAACAGGCATAATTCACTAACTACTGCCCGTTTAAAAAACACAATTCGTCTGAAAATATTTGCATTTTTAATCATAGTGTTTGGACGGTGTCAATGTTACATCCATCCACACTGGTCAAATGTCCAAATCCTGATTTTTTTACTATTTGAAAGTGTAATGGGTTAATTTTAGAACTTCAAAACATATATCTAGTAGCAAAATGCCAGTTTTTGACAGTATGTGGCAACGAATCCAAGAATATAACACTGAATTGGTCCATTGTGTTTTTGGATGTAACATTGACACTGACGTCAATGTTACATCCAATAATTCTATCACAAATAACTTTATCAATGTTGTCCATAGTCCTTAATATTATGTATTTCTCATTTGGAATACATTTAAACTTTCATATGTTAAAATATTCAAGACTTTGCAAATACAGGATCGTTAATAAATTTTGACAAATTGACATTAAATGGTGTCAATGTTACATCCACACAAATGTTTGACACCGTAAAAACAACATCCTATTATTTGTACATGAAGCGATAACCAGGTGTTTTTTATATTTATAGCAAAGTAGCTGTCAAGAAGTTTCTAACAGGGAATCGTTTGTAAGGAAATCATCAGTGGCGTGCCCAGGATTTTTTGAGTGGGGGGCACAATCATCAGTTTCCCCCGAATGACCAATAGCGGCAGAAGGGTAAAATGTGATATTTTTAGATTTTTTTTTTGATAATGCGCGCTTAGCGCGCGAAAAATTTTGCAATTTACGCAAAACATGGCAAAATTTGACTGAATATTGACAAAATACCAGAGATTTCGCGCGAAGCGCGCAAAATTTTTGCTTTTTCATATTTAAATTATCAAAAACAAAGGGAAATTCAAGGTATTTTCTTCTCTTTCCTTTTGATTTTTTTCTCTCCTCCCCTTTCTTTTCTATCTTTTTGTGTCAAGATGCCCGAATGGGCCGTTTCCCCCGACTGACTCATCAAACTGGGGGGGCACGTGCCCCCCGGCCCCCCCTTTGGGCACGCCACTGGAAATCATTAGGCTCATTCCAGTGAAAACTAAACCTTTTTTTATTTCAAGCAAAAAAAAAGCTTTTTTATTGGACCACATAAACATGTTTTTCAGTCATACATTTGTTACTTGGTACGTGAGAAGTATTTTCCAATTAGAAATTGTGAAGTTTGCCTATCCGTGCATGAATGAGCACATGTTTTCTTTCAAAAATGTCACAAACGTTACCAAAAAGTTACACCAAAATGTCACAAACGTTACCAAATGTTACAACACAAAACAATGCATTAAAATAAATCCTGGCGATATAATTTTCTGTAATTTTTATGAAATATTTATGAATATGTTACCCATAATCGGTGTAAAGCGCAATTAAAAAATCGTTGACACTTCAGAGAATTTGTACTTTGAAGTCATTTGGAGCAAAAAACCATTTCCGTGCGAGGTCACAAACGTTACCGAACGTTACATGAACTTTACTCAGGATTTTGGCAATTAATTAAATTTTCAAACATCTACATGTCTTGACCCCACCAGTTAGCACCATTATCAACAACAAACTCGTTGATATAATGTTTTGCTAGGTTCTGTGGCCATTTAAAAGTGAAAATTTTCAATTTTTCGGTCACAAACGTTACTTTGGAATCACCCCATACATGTGTATTTATTTTTTATATCAAATCTGTAAAAATAGTGTGGATGTAACATTGACACCTTGGTTAGTTTTTAAGAGCCAATTTCATCATATTTCAAAAAATACTTAAGCGTTTTAACTCATTTAAAAATGATACTTAAATTAGTGTAAAGGCAAATTAAATATGCACTTTAGACACATGTTTTGTTAGAAGAAAGGTA
>JXSR01S020779.1:92447-111062 GCA_000969725.1 Ophiothrix spiculata
AAAGAACTATAACAAAGAACAAATTTTGAAAATCGGACAAACCGTTTCAAAACGCGCGCTGGCTTGGCTCACTGACACGCAAAAACAAAATGTTGGGTCCCTACAAAGACTGTGTGCCACAGTGACGTGCCCATGATTTTTTGAGTGGGGGGGGGGGGCACAACCATCAGTTTCCCCCGAATGACCATTTTGTTGTCAAATCAGCTAAAATTGTTTACAAATCTTGAAATTTACGCAAAACTTGGCAAATTTTGACTGAATATTAACATAATACCTGAAATTTCGCGCGAAGCGCCCAAAAATTTTTACGTTTCACATTTAAATTAAAATTTTAAATGATTTACAAAACATTAAAAACTATTTTTCTTCTCTTTCCTTTTGATTTTTTTCGCTCCTCCCCTTTCTTTTCTATCTTTTTTGTGTCAAGATCTCCAAATGGGTCTTTTCCCCCGACTGACTCACCAAACTGGGGGCCGGTGCCCCCCCCCCCCCCCCCCCTTTGGGCACGCCAGTGGTGTGCCAAGTAATAGGGGGCCTGTGTCTCTGGTTGATTGCTGCTTTATCCTTTTGATACTAGGCCTAGTATTTGATGAATTGCCTAAGTTTGTTGCCTTTAATTGTATTTATGTGTAATTTGTAAATATTGTGTAATTCAGCTTATGCTGCGATGCAATGTGAATAAATCTTGAATTATTGAATTGAATTAAAAATGAAGCGTCCCCTCATGTCATCCGTGACTTTTGATTTTTTTAGCTTATTGTGTTTGTTTTGGGTATACCTCCAAATGATTTGGCTGAGAGTATGCTTACTTTTTCTGTTATGCCCATTTGTTGAATTAAATTCGGGATCCCGACTGTACTAGTATAGGAAAGCATACATGTCGAAAGGTTAATGTTTAATAGGTGTTCGGATTTTATAGATAAGAATATGATATTGAATAAAAAACAATTTGGATTTAGACCCAACCATTCAACTCAAATGGCAATTATTGAACTTGTAGACAAAATAACTAAGTCCGTAGAACTAAATGAAAGTACACTAGGTATTTTTCTTGACCTATCTAAGGCCTTCGATACCATTGATCACGGTATATTAATACATAAACTTGAGCATTATGGATTCAGGGGTATCGTATTAGAATGGTTTAAGAGTTATCTCGAAAACAGAAAACAATTTGTCCGTTATCAATCTTGTGATTCGGAATTTAAATGTATCACATGCGGAGTCCCACAAGGATCAATCTTGGGACCATTATTATTTATACTTTATGTAAATGATATAGTATCTAGTACCTCACTTTTTGACATAATATTATTTGCAGATGATACTACTTTGTTGTATTCAGATCCAGATATTGTAAAATCAATGAAGAATTAGACGAGATCAATAATTGGTTTAGAGCTAACAAACTGTCTATAAATGCCAACAAAACAAATTACATGGTTTTAGGAACTACTCATCTAACTAATAAGTACACTGATTTAAGTTCAGAACTTCTAGAAGATACTCCTGACATACAAAGCAAATATTTAAACGGAAAAAAAAATCAATGTTATCTGAACGACGTGTCGTTAAAAAGAGTAGCTCATACTAAATTTTTGGGAGTTATAATTGACGAAAATTTGACTTGGAAAAAACATATTGACGCAATATCCAAGACCATCTCAAGAAATGTAGGTATGCTTACTAAATTGAAGCATTATGTACCAGAGTATATTTTACATTCTTTATATTGTACTCTGATATTGCCTTACATTAATTACGGTATTCTCATTTGGGGTAATACATGTAAAATCTATTTAGATAAAGTTATTAAATTACAAAAATGGGCTATCAGAACAATTTCATGTGAGCATTATAGAGCCCACACAGAACCATTGTTAAAAAAACACAATGTTTTAAACATATTTGATACATTTAAATTGGAACTAGATATTTTTATGTACAAACATCAAACAAAGTGCCTCCCAAGTATATTTTCAGACTATTTCATTTAAAATAACCAAGTTCATAAGTATCAAACTAGAAACGCTTCAGATTATAGTATCAACAAAACAAAGAAAAAAATTCTGGTCGTGCAATTCGCACAACAGGACCGATTTTATGGAATACTCTTGAAACAAATCTAAAACAATGTAAATCAGTCAAAAACTTTAGAAAAACTAATAAATCCAACATGATTGCCAATTATGATTTTTGTTGACTTTGGTGCACCCTTCCCCTTTATGTGCTTTGTTTGGTTTTTGTATATGTATTGTATCCATTTTTGTATTTTTTTTGTTGTGGATTTGAAACCTTGTTTTTCAGGGGATGGTCCCTTCGGGCCTTTTTGGCCTTTTGATCATTCCCGCAATATCATTGTCGTGGTTTTTTTTTTATTGTTTTTAATAGTATATTTATGTATGATATTGTGAATAAACTGATTTGATTTAATTTGAAATGTCCTTTATCAATTTTTGGTGACTACCTTTTTTTGAAAAAATACACTTGAAAATGATTTTAGATAGTCACATTCCTTCATTTTTTGCTGTTTTTACTATAAACCATTTTTGGTCAAAATGTTATAGTATTGCTTTAAAAACGCTTGAGGGAGAAATTGGACTGTTGGTACATAGGCCTATAGACATAATTTTCTATCGATTATCTAAAACAGAAGGAGGTTTTCCATTGCTATTTAAATGCCCGTCTAGCCATATGTGCGACAAAATGATTTTAGGTAGCCAATTTTGGACCTTATGGAAAGGTTGGTTTTTCTTACCCACTGCCTCAAACCCATCTTACATCAATTGTTTTGAATATCTATGGTTAAATTTAATACTGTTTAATGACACTTTTATCCATTTTGAGATACAAAATTGTATTTCAGTGGCCATTTTGGACCTTAAATGGGTTCCATTTTGAATTATGTGGCCCCATGCATGAACCTCGTATCCAACAGGTTGATGTTGTGTGAGTTGTCAATTTCATGTATGGGGAAAGTGTATCAACGAGTTCCATCCCACATGTTTCCAAGTTATACACTGTGGAGAAAACTAGGTCAAAGTTTATCTTGATGAGTAACTTGACAACCTGTGGGATACGGGGTTCATGCATGGGGCCACAGAATTTAGAATTAGTAAATGACATGATTTAAAGGAACTAGCATAGATTCCACCTAGAATTAAAAACTTATGGAAATACTCTAAATATAGCTAAAAAGTATAGTAGGCCTAAAATCCAAAAATACTGCAAAAATTTAAACACAAAATGGCATAAATTGAGAGAGAACTAATTTGCAATATATCGTTCTTTGATGGTGGTGTGAATATCCTGTGTTTCCCGAAATCTTAAATTTGTACCTCAGATGGATTTACCAGATTAAAATATCAAACAAAGATTATTTAATACATATTAAAAGAGAAACAATTTCATCAAAAATAATTTGTTTGTCCATCACAGTTATAGAAACAAGATTTTTTAAAGTTTTCAAACTAGAAACACTGTTTTCACACCACTTTTTTTCCGCCGGCGAAAAAAATTAAAGTAGGTAAAGAATTGCAATTTTCTCCTATTCCTCCAAATTATGGAAAACTACTTGAAGGTTATATTACTATAAACATGTTCTATCGATGATTAAAGTAAAAAAGTATACCATAGGTCACATCTAAACATAGGCCTACACTAAACCTAACACTAAACCCTAACCCTACACCCTAACCCTAAATTAAACCTAACACTAACCCTAAACCCTAACCCTATAATTCTGGATGGGACTTAAATGTATTATAGTAGGGGCCTACACTTGGTCCCTTTCTTTTAATTTGTGAACTTTTTGATTTAAAATACAAGAAATAGAGACGATTTCAAATTACATGTTCATAAAATTGAAACAATGTCTTCATTTGGTCCAAAAGTATGGAATGAACTACCAAAAAATGTTAAGCAGGCAAAAACCATAAATCAATTCAGGTCACTTCTGAAATCTGAACTGCTTAGTGTATAGCATCTGTAACTTCATGTTGTACAAAAAAAAATGTTTCAATCCATAAATTATGTTGCTCTTCATGAACTAAATATTATTATATTATACATTTTGTTATTCCGATGATGTTCAATTGATTGGTGTTAAAATTTACTCGAACATGCTTTTATCACTCATAAGATGTGAGGTTGGGTGTTTGGGTGTGGTTGTGTGAGTGTTAGATAAGGTGTGAAGTGTTTTTTAGTGGGTATAATTTTGATGTTTTTCATAACTTATTCTTTATGTTTGTATTATGTTAAAGGGGGTACATCACTTTCAGGCTCTTGCCTCTTGATGTATCTCCTCCATCTTGTTTTTTCTTGACTTGTAATGTATATGTTTTTAATGATGGAAAATAAAATACTATGACTATGACTAAATAGGCTTGTTTTTGCCAATTTCTTAATATGTATTTGCTATTGTTTAAGACACCATTATAACCTACACAATGATAATTTTGCATATTAACTTGTTAAAAAGGGTTGCTGTAAGCAGATTATGGTAAATAATATGCTATTTTGGCGACCATGTTGTTTTTCTAATTTTTCCCATACATGTACTTCCCAAGGGTTGATTTTGGTAAACTTTTTTGTAGCCTACATTATTATTTCTGACACCTTCAGAAAATGCATAATACTATTAATAGAAGTTTCATTTCTGTTCTAATTACTTTGACTTTCAGGCAAATATCAGTTAATTTGATTTTTGACTGGACTAAACCTGATTCATTCAAAACGTTCAATTTCGTCAAAAAGTGAGTTGGGGAAACGTTACCAATTAATCGATTTCTAGAGTCATGTAGCTGGTCATCCCTTCATTGATATGACAATGATGTCATATACTGGACAAAACCACATAAGTCTCTCCTGCAGCCCACTTGCATTTCCCCTAACACATTTTCAATATCTTGGTTGATTTGCTAGACGGAGACAGAGACTATGACAATTTGACGATAATTGGTCTGCGCTTGCGCAGTAGAACAGTGTTTCCGACGGAAGACAACATGGCGACTGTGTTGACTTCGGAGGAGGAACAGGTATGATTCTATTCAGCCCTATTTTAAGAAAAGTGTATATTATATTTTTAAATAAAAAGTATTGTAAGAATTTTAAGGGGATAAGGTTACAATAATATTAATTTGAAATTTTATAATGGATCAGAAGTTGGTTAATGTGTACTTTGAAATTAATTAGAAGTATATCGGAAGTAAGGAAGTGCATTCACTCATGCACTGACACGATTGAACAAGGATTGCATTGTAATCATGTATCATTGTGTATTGTCATTTCTGCACTACAAGTCAACGACCTAGTCCAGTATTTCATTTGAAACACTTCACGTTAAGAGTATAAAAGCCCTGGACGACAGTATTGTCCCAGTGAGCCTGAGGTTAGCTTTTAGAATAAAGAAGTGTTCCGAAAAAAAAAACTTGTACACTTCGACTTCGTTTTGGTTCTATCATGTCTATTCCAGTTATATAATTAATTTTATCACACCACAATAATTGCAAATAATGTATGTAAATGGATAATTTTCCTGCGATATGGGTACACAAGTCACAATTTCTTTAACGATCCGAAACCACCCCACTTATAAATCGGGCAAAGTGAAAAATTTTGGTAGGGAAACAAAAGTTACAGATTTTGAGCACAACGGGATAAGAGTCAGTGTTCCCGCTAAGGATTTTTACTTTGAGCCAAAGTGACATGAAAAGACATTCATTGCCAACAAAATCACCTCAAAAATTTTGAATATAATCTGAATAAAACTGAATATAGTGAACGTTGTGTATTTAACCAAAACCCTATTTTTGACTTCTTTGTTTTGGGAACCCCTTGTGCCAATTTGTTGAGCTTCTGCGCCGATTTCACGACATAAGGCCTTAGCGGGAACACAGATAAGAGTGCATCGCATGTGATGACTTAATTTCCGCTTGACTTGTCCTTATCTATTATATGGTATCGATTACAGGTTGCATCGATATTTTTTGCCGTATGACACTTAGCAAGCGATTTCATTACAAATTCCAAGTTGAACAAACAATAATGGAATTAAATTGTCTGAGAAAAGATGATTCAGATTATAAACTCGGATACAAATCTTAAACTCACGATCACTATTTGTGTATGTCAAAATCAATTGCACTGATTAAAAAGTAAAAATATAACCATACATATATATATTAATTTAATGTCAAGGTCGGTTACGGAAGAACAGCAAATTGAACATGGTTTTTCACCGTGGATACATTTTTGAAAATAAACTTACGAAATTTATGAACAAATTTTATTTCAAAGATACTGAATTAGTCTTGAGTTCCAGACCCATCATGACCCATACTCATTGCATTGGGTCTGGTTTTACCACTGTACAAAAATGTATGCAGTGGGGTTTAAACTCAACCCTTTTTATTTTAACCCCACCCTTTTTATCCTGACACCCTTTATACTGAAAGTTCTCTGAGCCCACCGTTTATAGAAACTTTTTTTAAGACTAGCTTGTAGAAACATAAATGGGGACAAAAAATTTTATCACAATGATGATATGCTCATTCTGATTCTTGGGGTTTTTCAACATAATTTCAATTTTAGTTAAAGGGTAAGAAGCCCACCCTTTTTATTCAGACCCACCTTTTTTTATCAAGGCACCCTTTACTAGAAATTCTCTGAACCCCACCCTTTTGACAATTTTTGGATTTTTCTAGACCCACCCTTTCTAAAGCGTGCCGTGCATGGTGTTTACACAGATGTCACAGTCATTGACTCCTGCGAAGAGCCGACAAAATGTTGAAATATGAAGCAGATCGAGGCACCTCTTGTAGCAACAGATGTCTGTGATCACTATCAAATTATTATAATTAGGCCTATAGCACTCAGTTCAAGAAGAATTCATAATCAGGCACTGTCTTTTGAGGCGTAGTGAGAGTGAGTGATTACTCGCCATCACTCTCCTTAATGAAGCTGAGGAGAGCTATTTATCACTCACCCACCATTGGCATAAGCAATTGCAAGGCAGAATATGAATGATACAATTCCTTGCAAATTATGTCAAATCACTCTCCAACAGCTCACCTAAAAATCTGGAGGAGAGTGATTTGCAGCTCGCCTGGCATTTTTCAAAAGACAGTCCCTGCATAATCAAAAGCTTTCAATGTGTAACCAAAAATTGACAAAATTCTGATTGTGGACTGCTAAATTCAACACACTTGACAGAGTAAGATAGATGTAAACAATGCATACAAAACATCTGGGCCCAATTTCATAAAACCATTCTAAATTAGCAAGTACATGTAACTAGGACTTTAATAGCAACATTCTAAATGGCTAGTTTGTTGCTTGTTAGAAATCAACTAAATTTCATTTCATAAAACCATTCTATGAACAATTCTTACTATTGTTGTTTCAAATAATTCTCGGACACGGAAATTTAAGAGCCTTGCGTCACACAACTGCATGTGCATTTTACGCGAGTACACAACGCTTTTCAGACATGTGCGATGTCGCGGTAGTGTGGATTGATTGGAAACGGTGTTGCGTACTTGCCGGTGTCCCGTTCTTGTCTCAACTTGTGGATACGCGGTGGCTGCGTTCAGAAATCATGTTCGTGTCTGAAATTTATTTGAAACAATAATAGTTGCTTGCTAGAAGCAAGATAGAATGTTACAGTGATTGAACAAGGATTTGATATCATAATTGCTTCCCAAGGACAATAGAAAGTACTTGAAATAAGAAATCAATTTAAACAAGTGTTATAGACCAAAACTTTTACAAATACATTGTTACAACCAAAAGTATTATGAAATGAAGGAAAAGTAAAGTTTATTGAATATAGATAAGATGTTGCCTATTTCCAGGGCCTTTTACATGTTAATAACGCAAATAAAAACCCGGAAGTAAACAGCGCTTTCATTCAGGTTCCCAGTTTTACATTGCTGCAATGCAATGCTACTATGGATAGACTGGTGGGAAAAGATCGGGACATCCAAATATATATCTAAAAATCTACCGCACACACACAGTGTTTGTAAAATTCTCTTCTGCGTGTGTTAAACATCAACACAGATTTGCATGGTTTGCACTGTGAAAATTTAGAAACCATTTGTGCATAATTTTTGTTTGCTTCGCAACATGAAGAATCAAGACTACTTGGAAACATACGAATATTTCTTCTTTCTACATAGGAATTAATACAACTTTTTCCAGTACACATTACAAAGTAATACGCAATGTCTGTGTGTCTGTCCATCTATTTTCTCGGAGATGGTAGGTTGCACGGTCCTCAAACTTCCCCTCATTAAGCTTATGTTTTATTCTTTTTTACTACTTTATGTACAAAACTCAGGGACTTCCATTTAAAATTTCCAGGTGCTCTATAGATTTGGAGTTCTTCAGGGAAGCAATTAGGGGAGCTATCTGGAAATTTAGTATCAATTGAGCTCCCATAAAGCATTTGAGGGGAGCAGGGTGGCTCTATCTCACTCTGCTCAAATGGAAGTCCTTGAAACTACCGTAATCTCCTTACGGTACACGGCTCATGCGTTCTTGTACCATTTCAACCGTGTTTCGTTTACAAGCCTAACCCTAACCCCGCTAAAACTCAACTAAAGCTCACTGTCAGAAATCACCAAAATGCGCCTAAGTCCAAATACGTCATAGATGCAGGTTGCATATGGGGACGAAATCGTTTTTTTAGTCACAGGTTTGTTACTCGGTACGTGAAAAGCTTTTTCTGATCAGAAATTTTGAATTTTTTCTATCCGTGCATGAATGAGCACATGTTTTAATTCAAAAATGTCACAAATGTTACCGAAAAGTTACACCAAAATGTCACGTACAAATTTTACCAAAACGTTACAACACAAAACAATGCATTAAAATAAATCCTGGCGATTGAATTTTCTGTAATTTTTATGAAATATTTGTAAATATGTTACCCATAATTGATGTAAAGCGCAATAAAAAAAATTGTTGACACTTCAGAGAATTTGTACTCTGAAGTCATTTGGAGAAAAAACCTATTTCCGTGCGAGGTCACAAGCGTTACCGAATGTTACATTAACTTTACTCAGGATTTTGGCGATTAATTTAATTTTCAAACATCTAAATGTCTTAACCCCACCAGTGAGCACCATTATCAACAACAAACTAGTGGATATAGTGTTAATGCTAGGTTTGTAGCCGTTTAAAAGTGGAATTTTTTCAATTTTTCGGTCACAAACGTTACTTTGGAATAGCCCAGCACCTTTCAATTCAGGGTTAGTGTTAAGCCGTAGCTGCCCACAGTGCGCTGTAGCTGTATATCCGCTGTATGTTTTTGGCACACTGGTAGTTATGATACCGCCAGTGTGACAAAAGTGTAATACGATCTTTGATTTGGTCATGCAAGGTTGAAAACAAATGATACGAGTGGTCAAATAATGCAGGGACAAATATGTTTGAAACTGTGAGAATTTAAATATAATCAAGGATAATAAACAAACTGTAAGAAACATAGATTTTTTTTGATAACCACTGGCTCCCAACGATAAACATTCGGTTGCCAGCTATTTCACAACTAGATATAAAAACGTGTTGGCATAGACGGTACAAATTAGTAATTTTTGAATAACTTGATCAATAACGTTTGGAAGTGCATGGTGATTCAACTTCTCCAGGTCCATGAGTATCTTCGCCCGTATTTTCCGCTTGTTGTTGTCTAATTGCAATAAGCTTGTATTATACCGTGTTTTTTCTCTTACGTTACACGGTCGGCTTTAGACGAAAGTGCACCGGTTGACCGGTCCACGATCGAACTTCAGATAACAACACCAAAATTTCCCGCTTGCACTTATCATGTATCCCCCTATAAGTACCGATCGACGATCGAAATAGTAATATTTTTTTCCTGATTGTATTGCCTGATTTTATACAGAGAAATATGTCCAGATTGTTGTAATTTTGCAGTGTTTAAAACTTCCAATAAGACTTTTATTTTGTTTATTTTTCTGCCTGATCTGCTTGGTGATCTACTTCCTGTTTATGTCGTCCATTTGTCTGACCTTTGACTCTGGACTGCGCAGTTTTGATGTGTGATGGCGCTATAACGAATCTGCAATGGTGGCCAAAGTTTGAAGTGTTGCGACGAAACCCGGGCGAAACTTCAAAGATTTGTACTGTACTGGTGATTGATTTTACAAAGTTATTGAATGTTTTAAGATAAAGAGTTGTGAGTTTTTATTGTGGGCTTCGAAAGAGGTAAAAAAAAGAATGAATATAAAATTGTTACATGTTTAGTGAGTTAGTAAAACGTACTGGTTGTGTAGAATAATTTGGTTTTAGAAAATTACAGCATTTAATTTTTTTTGTTATTGTTTTACGTGTTTTCGTCTACCGCATATTTCTTACGTAACACGAGTCTTGCGTTCGTGTAACGGTTCAACCGTGTTTCGTTTACAAGCTTAAATTGCATCAGCTTGTTCATTTTCTATCGCCCGACGTTTCCCCAAAAAGTCCAATATGGACTTCCCTTCCGTTTGTCTGCCAATTTCATTGTATATTCAGAAAAAACTGCAATGATTTTTCACTCAAATCAGACACAGTATCGGCCCTGACAGCTTGTCAAAACTTTATTCACATGTTTTGAATATTCATTGCCTAAACAGTCAGGTTTGAGGTGATGACATGATCGTACATCGTGTATAAACACACTGGTACATGTGAAAAGGTTGTGCTACGTTATTGGTTTTGTCCTCATTAATAATCATGGCCATACATGCGCCATATTTTGTTCACTGTGTACATGCGCTAATGTACAAATAAAAAGGTCGTGCTACTTCATTATTTTGACCTCATTAATAATTGGGCAATTCCACTGTTACAGACATTACATTGGGAGCGTTCTTTTTTCTTTCAAGCACCTCCAAGGCACACTTAGAAAGAAATTGAGCAAATGTTACTCAATTTCCAGGGTCCCAATCCCAACGTCAGTTACGGAAGGACATTTTGTCCGCTGATATTTGAGTGCACTGAACCGTAACGTCTGGTCAGGATTAACAAATTATACAAACACATGTGTAAATTTGAGCCTTAATTAAGCCATCTAGGTAAACAACTAAAAATGGGTTGAAAAATTTAACTATTAATAAGAAACACTACTTTTCAGGTTGAAAATCAAGAAATTAAACAAAAAATGAGTCTTGTTATAAGAAATTTCAAATTTTGAAATGTTTGACTAAAAAGAATTTTCATGTGTTTATGTACTTCCTGATTTCTTGTAACTGTAAAATAACGTTTTTCTTCTGACTCTTGACAACTTATTCACTGGCACTGCGTTCCGGTGATCGTGAGAGCGAAAAGCGCCATGACAGGGACTGGAGGATTTAGTCTAAGTACTGTTGTCCCGGGGTTAAAAGGCTAGTTCACGCTCAGACTTTTATTTTAAATAAAAAATATGATAAAAAATTTGAAGTCTATGCTAACTCAAGCTAGTCCCGGACTAGCTCGATGTAGCGCTGTACGTTGGTTCTTAACTAGCGCTACGTCACATACTGTAGTGTATGTACAGAACCGGGAGTGGAATGTCCATGCCGCGAAACTTATTTCGCTGCATGAGTTAACTAGAAAAAATAGATATTTACTTTCGAGCCTGTATCCTGAAATGTTGTTTGCAACACAATTATAATACTTGGTTAATTAAATCCAATACAGAAACATGTTCTGAAAGGATATTTCTGGACTATCAAATTTTTATTCATTCTCTTAAAACCCCGCGAACAGAGAAACTTAATTATTAAAAATACTATACATCAATGTGTGCAATTATGTGCTAGTGCACTTGCACACCTGCAAAATGGGGTCCCTTTACTCAGCACATAAATTGCCAAGTCATGCTTCTGTCAAAGTCATTTCATTTGTGTTAATTGGGATCACAAGATTGACTGGATAGGATATTAATAGGCCTGTAATATGCCATACACTAGTTTCCTAGAGTTAAGCTTCAGAACTTCTTTAAACTTTAAAAACACTTTTAAACTTTAGAAAATTGTTGTTATCTAGAATACTATTTGCTTTCATGTGATTTCCTTTAAGAGTGTGATTGGACAGTTCAGCATGTAATGACATGCATTGGAATCAAGGTGCCATGCCATATATTATGTGTTTTCTTTTTGAACTGGTATAAGCCCATACTAGGATGGAATACAAGGAGTGTTGAGAGAGAAGTTAGCTCTAGGTTTATTTTACCTCATTATAAAGCCGCAGTAACGTATTTCGATTCTTACAACCCTTGTTTTTTCTTGGATGACACTTATGAGGGATAAAACTAACAAGTTCAGTGATCTAGAAAGCTAGAACTCAGCCCCCCCCCCCAAAAAAAAAAGAAAAACAAGGGGGGATCATTGGGCTATCTAGAACTCAGGGTTTACTAGTACATGTAGTTAATGTGATGGTGGATTGAGGATAGCATCACCGAAAAAACCCAAAGGTCCTATGGATCGGACTACAGTTAACCACAAGTGCCAAAAAGTTGTTAGCAAAAAAAAATAACATGAAAAAATGTCTTCATATCAAGCTTTGCAACCAATTTAATTTATAAAAAAATGCTGTGTGTGCTTATGAATATTTTTCCTTTTTCGTGTGACTTTTGAATAACACTTTTGAGTTGTACTAAAAATATTGCACACAAAAGAAAGGAGGTCTGAAAATTGGTCAAACTCGCTGACATGAATGATAGTACTGAATTTTAATCTTCCACTCCCTTATATACAACTCCTTGAGCAATCCCAAAAAGAAGTATCATATTAGTACATCATATCTACTTTGAATTGTACAAAGTACCGGATTGTCAATTGAAGGTGTTCTACCAAGGATATTTCTTGTCCATTTTCTCATTTTTCAAAAATGGTTTGAAAACTTCAAATTAATACCTCCAGCAGTTACGACAGTCTTCTCTGCTAAAAGATAGTTCAATTAGAACTAGAACTAATCGAAATAAAAATAGAACCCCTATATTTTCGGGTGACACAAACCAACATGAGGGATATAACTACTAAGTCCAGTGATCTAGAAAGCCACTTTACTACCTACCCCTTATTTTTCCGGGAGGGGCGGTTAGTCTGCCATGCAATCAGTCTGCATGTAGAACTCGGGCTTTCTATTAAGTGGTATGATGTGATAGTGGTTTCATATTGTGGATAGTAACACAGAAAAAATCAAGGTCCTAGGATCGGACTACTAAAAGTAGGAAATTAGGTAAACTTGATAGCCATGTTCTAAAGTGACAAGTTTTGTAATATTGTGGGTGAAATTGAAATTCTTACGGACACGAACTGGCACATTCAACATTGCATTGTATAGGCAATGACTGTACAGTCTGTTTTAAAGAATACATACAGGTGTTGTAAGGTTGAATGAGTGAGTAGTGAGCCTGTGAGGATATCCCAGCCACCCATCTTCCTTCCACAATGACTGACATACTAAGCCAATTACTTCCTTGAAAACTTTTTAAAGGTACACCCAGGTCGTATGTCACATTTTGTGAGATATTTTTGTATTTTGCTTCCGTACATTCTGAATTGTTTGTTGACATTTTTGATTTGGAATAGAAGACTAGGGTGTTCCTTCTCTAACATTTGGTGGCTTATTAAAGCTCGTAATGCAGAATTAAAACGGATGAGTGAGCAACTTAATAAATTGGATTGAATTAAACAGAGGTTTCTGATGCATGCATACATTTTCAAGATTGTTGTGTTCGCATCTATGGTCAAGACTCTTTGAGTAGGCCTATGTGTTCGTTCACTAATTAACCCTTTGAACCCTAACTCTTGACCAGAGCATTCATAATAGACATACCCAAACCACTATCACAAATTCAGTCCAGCTCACTCGGCTGGTGTCGCCGCTACGCGGCGACACCAGCCTCGTTGCTTAGTCACTGTACTGGGTAGATCTGTGGATTTTATTGGTCACTGACAAGAGGGTAGGCCTAGGTAGATCAGTAGTAGGATCTGGGCAAGATCTATTTGAACCCTGGCCATTCTTCGTGTATCTGTATCGCTGACAGGGGCCAACCCGAAAGTTTAAAAAAAAGCAATATAATCCCTAAACTTACTTTGATTTTGATTTCCCTTGCTTAACCTTTTCATTTTAAAGTAGTCTGATTTTTCCAATAACCAGCATTCATAAAAGAGTACTTTTAATGTCAACCAACATGGCCAACATTTACATTGTAGTCTATGGCGAAGCCACATTTCTTTAAAATTTTGATCAAATTTTTGAAAACATAAGGAATTGGTTACCTCTGTTAAGTAAACAAGAGCAAACTGACCAATCAACCATGGGTTCAAAGTTTCATTTGTGTCTTCTAATATAAATAAGAACATTGAAAATTGTAACTACCCATGCCCGTTGACAGACACATCAAGTTTCTGACACGTGACCTAAAAGCCGGTAAACCGGTTCATCGGGTATATGGTACATGTACACGTGAGCAGGATACCGGCTCATCGGATTCAAAGGGTTAAAACTAACAACAATATGATCGTTATGCTCTTTTTAATAGGGTCCAATCCAACATAACCCAACAAACCTAAATCAAGAGGTTAGTCCGAGCCCCACTTGGTGGCTTGCTGTAACTGGATATTGGATCTTGATTTTAGAGGATAGGGCTCAAATTTAATAGGGACATTTAATAATCTTTAGTTATGGTTAACATTATTGTTTGCATGATAGAAAATAAAACACAAACTGAAAATGCAAAATGTGCAAAATTTTCCAAAGCCCATCATGTGAAGTATTGACAATATCATGGTTATTATAAATAAAGGGGATAGCTGGTGTGTTTTAATATTCCTAATTTAGTCAAAGGACTGTGCACGTGTACATATGTGCCCAAGCCCATGACTCATGACTTGATTGGACCAATTTCCTCTAGTCCTAACCTTCCAAGGAAAAATGACAATGACCTTGAATGTCCCACACAACATGTGACTGTGACCTAATTTCAAATGATTTACTGTGACCTAATTTCAAATGATTTAGGTCAAAAGGGTGTCATCAGAATTCTAAATGGATGCTTTGCAAGTACAGGTATCGTTGCTGTCTCCATGTGTTCAGCTTCTTTAACTCTTTAAGAAAAACTGGGTGTGCAAGAATGTCATATATCTACAATGGCTGCCATATATGTTATGTGTTTACCTTGCCACTATAGAATGCAAAAATACTCTCACCCAGACCCAGAACAGAAATAGCCAAAAAAAAAAGACAGGAAATTTTACAAAAAGAAAATAAAACTGATATTTTGTTAATTTCTACAGGTCTGTGTCCATCGTATAATTATTAGATAATGCTACTACTCATTTGTTTTCTCACCTGTGCAGGCAACGCACCTGTTCCTAGACCATCTCAACAAAGTGCGTGCAGAGTATGATGTGGCACCAGTCTCGTGGAATACTGCAGTCCGATTCCTGATGGCAAGAAAATTTGATGTCAAAAGAGCCTTAGATTTATTTAGAAACCATACAGTAAGTAGTGTAGTGATCAAGGCCAAGGGATTTATATATGGGAATCAGTACTCATTTTGTACGCCATATAAACCCTAAGCCTAGGATGATCCAGCCTTTTTGGATTTTACTCATGGTGAGCAAGTTTTGTACCATACTTCCAGCGTCGCCGCATTTCAATTTTTAAACGGAATAGCTTGGAGCAAGTTACAATGCTGACAATGCGTACAGAAGTCGTACATATAAAATGCACATGTTGTCAAGTGAAGATTTACTCAATCTTCTAAGTTATTGGACATGTTTAACAACATTTGTTGTTAATGATTATTTTGAGAGATTGAGAAACAAACTATCTCAGCATCGCAAGCACATGAGTTTGTTAAACTGCATTTTTTTACGGTGGATGAATATGTCTTCACCTCACGCCTTACGGCAAATGCCACTGTTGTATGACATATGTCAGAAATGAAGCTTGACACAAGATTTGGAAATAACATGGCTTTCAATCTTATTCTTGTTGCAGATCTTGCGATATCGTGAAGGACTATCTGGTATCTCCCCAACAGAGGAACCATTAAGCAAGGAATTACTGAGTGGCAAGTTCACTGTACTGGTAAGTTGGGTGGCAAATGGGGCTTGAGATCACATCAGTTCGGCGGAACTCACAATTCCGATACGTATCTGAATTTTGATACCCCGTATCAAAATTCTGATACCCGTATCTGAATTTGGATTAAAAACAGCTGAAATGGGATATCAGCTGAAATGAATATTCAGCTTCGCTGCTCACCATAGCGGTATGAAGAGTCAATAACATTATTATCATCTGTCATCTAATTCCAACAAAGTTTTGGCCAAATTACTTTGCTTTCTGTGATCAGGACATGTTTCAAAGCTGTTCCGTTGGAATTGCACAGATCGATGGAAATGGCATTTTCAGAGATACATTTATAATAGATGCAAGAAAGATTTTCTAGATGTACTTGCCAGCTTGCGCTATCGATTTGTTACCTGCGCAACGACAGGCGTATCAGAATTCGGATACCCCTCCATATCCTTATTTATTCTGATACGTGTATCAGAATTTTGATACGTGGGTATCCGAATTTTGAGTTCCATCAAACTGACATTAGACGATGGTGTCATACAATGATACATCCACACAACAAACATAGGGATAAAGAAGTTCTTGTAAATCAGGAAAGAAATCCATTATCTAGTGATACCTGTTGTCGGACATAAAGGTTTGTCCGTTGTCCAAAACAACCTAATTTGCCTCACAAGCTAAATAAATGTTCAAACTGCCTGGTGGACGCATCAAAATTATTGGCATTTAAAAGCAAGACCTAGTAGTAGTAGCAAGCCATGAACACCCCAAAACTGCTCAATTTGCACGTCAAATTGTATTTAATCTAAGATTTGTCTATGTATAGGACAGCTTCAAACACTATACTTTGATCAACAGTAACACCATATAGGCAGGCTTTTTCACATCATGAATTGATACAGGTAAGCATATGGGTAGTTGAATACAGCACAACTGCGGGATACGCTGAGGGCCTGGTACGAGTGACTCGCATATCAGTATATATGGCGCGCACGTAAGTTGGATTATCTTTACTTGCGGATGAAGAAAAGCCTCACAATCCCCACTTATTAAGTGATGATCAAAGTATAGCAAGGTTGTCCGATGTACAACAAAGATTTTGTTTATGTCGAACGTTGCCTGTTCACTCCATAATTTGCAGAGTTATGATACAACCAGACTACAACTGTCACAAGGTTAAACCCTGCACTCTGAAACTGGCGTTAATTTCTTCAGTACCTCAGCTTAAATCTTAAAATTAAAGACTGTAGAAAGTTCAATTTTTCTACATGAATTTTCTGTAAAAAGTGTTCAAAATTGTTTTCAGAGGTTTTCTAATACTGTTAAATTGCAGATTTAGGAACATTTTACAGCTATTTTTCCCAAGTTCACGATATGAAATTTGTGTCAGAAAGAGTATTTCTAGACTGGCATTTTTCAGAAACCCAACTTATAATAAAAATCGAAATTATGAAACAGCAATGAACTTATTGATGATATTCGGTGTTATGTTTTGAAAAAATAAGGTTATGTCATTTACATTTGTGGTAGTGATTTTAGGCACAAAAAAATTTCATTTCTTACATCCTTAATATGATTTAATTTTGTGCTATGATGTTCCACCATGCCTGTCTGTGCTGAGAATGAGAAGATTTTGCTGTGAGTAGTACTAGAGTTCAAAATCAAAAGTGAGCTGCTTGTTTGGATTTTTGGCATTTACAGCTTTCACACATTATGTTATCAACTGGAAAAACGGATCATATTATTCATGAAAACAAAATTTAAAGAGACATCTTAACTATTCTACACAAGGCCTCAGGGACATCTCAGAATTAAATGAAGCAGCCATTCATTAGTAATTTGCTTTAGGAAAAAAACTTCTCCCCACTGTTTTTAAGATAAAGGGAAATCTTGGCTTATATTTGGTTTTATAATTATCAGCACAATTAAACATATGTCAATTATATTTTGAAACTCAAAATAGAATTCAAAACAGACAATCATATGATCTGTCTCTTTTTTTAAGTGAAGTGATATTAAGAATTGGTGCTAATTCCACAGCTGTTAATAGTATAGTATTAGCCACGATTCTAGAAATATTTTAAGTATAATTCATGGCATCACTGAAATTATTTTGTATCCCGTCAACAAGTTTAGCATGGCATGAGTCTGATAGTCAGTGCCATTCAACAAATAATTGTATCCCATAAGAGGTCCCTCTTACGTAAAGATTTTTGCCAATGGGTGTCATCAACGTTTAAGGGTCAATTTCAATTTTTGACGATTTTTGAATTTGTTCAATTTTCTATTTTGACGTTATGGGTGTCTATTTTGAACATCGATCATTGTCGTTTAGGGTCTCATTTTCTGTGCATCATTTTTCATACTTTTCTCCTACATTATATTGGAAGAGCCCCTCAAATTAGCATCTTTCTCAGATGTAATTCTAACTGTTCCATGCCATACTAAATTAAAACCATGTAGCCAATGAAATAAATTTCAATGGCGATTTGCAGATCCCCAATAGACTCTGGGATAAACTGCAACAAATGC
>JXSR01S020779.1:150146-160699 GCA_000969725.1 Ophiothrix spiculata
ACAAACAATATTTTTTTTAGGCCTTACTTGTAGACAACTGAAATTATTTATTCTTCACTTCCAAAAATTCAATAACTCTGCAACTATATATCAAAATTCTTGTCTGCAAATAGGTGGGTGTGCATGGATAAAATCATCGTCCTGATAACATATATATTTTCAAATAAAAATGGTCTATCATATAGGGCGTAATCCAGAAAAACAACTGAAAAAGTGTCTAGAAACACTTGATTTAAGTACCAAAACAAAACTATCAAGCCAAGTAAAGTCATGCCTGCTTGAATATGAGCTATGTGTCAACGTGTAGGTCAGCGGTTTGAAATATCAACATTCCCCTACCAAGTAATGGGTAAATGAAGTATCTAGTAAGATCCTAAAACTTAATATATCAATCATGGTCATCTAGTTCCGGAGGTATGAATTTTGAATGAATTTTCTGCCTATCCCTGTATCTCAAAATCAATTTTTGGTACAGCCATCCGACTTATTCCGTTTGATTATGCCACATTATTTATGCCAAATTTTGATGTTTGAGTCAGTGTTTCTGCTATGAAATTTGAGCTTGACAAAGTTGAAGAAGTCCTTACACCAAAACCATGAGCTGAGGCTGAAAATTGGCTAAAATGCTTCTTCCTCAAACAATTTCAGAAACCTGTTGCACTAATTCTCTCTACCAGGGCAGTATGAAGGCCTGTAAGCCAAAGGGGCCAAACACATTTACTGTCCCTAAATTCATGTTTCGTCCCGATGTATGATTTTGTTTGTACGCGCGCGAAAATTTTGCTATTTTAAGCTAAAAAAATCGATATTAAACCTTCATATTTCTACTAAAATTGGCTTATTTGACTAAAAATTTGCGGGAGAGTAATATTGGGACAGTAAAAGTAGTAAAATATCGTCCCGATATTTTGATATTTGTCCCGCCAGCGTCCCGCTTTTTCGAGCCCTGCCCCCCTGCTCTGTACGGCCCTGCCCTGCTCCCTACTACTGCACCAATATTAAAACCTTACAGCCTTTAGGAACACTGGTTAGGGCAAAACAAGTTTTGATAATAAAATATTCCAATTAATTGTCATATCATTTTTTGTTTGTTTTAATTTTCAGCAATGAAACACAAAGAAATGGTTTAACATGGATATACAATATGACAGACTCAGCCTTTGCAAACTTCGACTTAAATCTTAGCAAGAAATTATTAGGCATGTTACGTGAAGGCTATCCAGCAAGACTGAAGAGGGTATACGTTGTTACACCGCCACTGTGGTTTAAGGCTATGTACAAGGTGCTCACGCCACTCCTCAAAGAAAAAATGAAAGAAAGGGTATGTATCATCGGAAAAATATTGAGATTTCTGAATAAAACAGCAACGGGTATTAACCCTAACGCGTCACAGTCCAACAAAATTTTTGTATATGACGTATTCGGACTTCGATAGTTTTTAAGCGTTTGGGAGTTAGGGTTAAAAGAATTAACTTGGTTTAAGTCTTATGTCAATCCAGATTAACCAATGTAACTATCAGTGTGAATTTTTTAAAAACATTAATCTTGAAATGACATCATATACAACTGCTTAAAAGAGACTGGCCTACACTTGTGTAGTTGTCAATTTTTCATTTAAAGGTGCTTTCACTCAAAAAAATCAAATTGGAGATTTTGATACCAGATGAAAGCGCATATTTTTCTCAAAACCCCAGTACATTTTCACAACCATATTATGTTTCGTTGAAGAGATACGGTGCTGAATTACTGGAATATTTTGTTTACAAAATTAAATTTCCTTAAGATTTCCATGGGTCTCTCTCAGAAGCATTTTTGCCTAGCATTAATTTGGCTTAAGCTATACAAATGAAACTTGAAAATATCTTTTGTGCCCATTCATTCAAATATGGGAAAAATATGTTAAATTGAATTGGTCACCAGATCGGAATACCTACCTTTAAAATTCTAATTTTCAAATTGCATTTTCTAATATTATCTTTTTCCCCTTTTAATTTTTAACTTAGACTTGAATTTCTGACTTACCTAAAATATTAAAAGTAAAAATTTAAATTGACAAGTTTTTTAAATATTTGAATTAAGTTTAAGATAAAATCAAACAAGATATTGGTGTTTCTTGTTATTAAAAACTTGATTTTTGTAGGAGAAACTATCATCTTTGATATGATTGTGTGAATGTTTCTTTTGAGTAACAGAGCTTGATTGTGCCTGTGCCTTGAACTTAATCCATAAATCTGAAGTAGTGAAACATCCAATTCCATTTGAAATTAGTCAATGATTGTATCATTGTATAGCTAATTAATAACCTAAGCCATGTAATTAGAGGAATCACCAATTTATAATTAAAAATAAATGAATATATTCACAGAAAACACAGCTCTGTACATTACAGTTCTAAGTATATGTTAAGTATAGTACATTACACATTTGAAAGCACTGCATACTTAGTGTACATTTATGCTAGCTCTGCATGGCAGCTGGAGCGTATTTTCTAAGAAATTCTTCAACAGTAGCCGAGTGTAATTAATATTTGCTCAGCACAAATGAGGGAAAATTGCACCATTTAGCGTTGTCGACATCACTAATAGCAGTATTAGTATCATCGTCAGGTGTAATGGACATAAGTGCTCCAATAGCTGGTCAGTTTTACTAGGGAGACTTGTAATATCTGATTGAGTAGTGACATTTTGTATGCGCATTGATTGCACAGTTCTACGCTGCAGGTGTTTTCACCTTGTATATCTTGATAGTGTATAAAGAATTGTGATTTTTTGCCGGTGTGTTGACGTTGCGTTGCACATACAATGTTAGCAACGGAGTCCGTGGCTAAACAGGTATGCAAAATGGCTAATGTTAAATCTTCTTTTTTTCAATATTTTTTTTTGGTATTAAATGTGTATTTGTGACATCAATGTGTATCAACTTTTTAAGAGTGGCTTTATTTGATTTAGTCGGAGGAATTGAAATCTTGTGTATCATGTGGGCTGCGATGAACTGTGATTGTGCCACGTAAATCAAAATGATGTTTTATATAACTAAGTGTACATGTTATGTTACGTCTTTATTAGAAACAGGTTATTGTACTTGATTATCTTTCAGTAATGTAACCTTTGCATTAATTTGATTTGATTATATAAGGGAGGAGCAAATATTGGTAGGTCAGATATATTTGACAAAAATAAAGATTAAACAAAATCGCAATGAAGGGGTTGTGATTAAAACTAATTAATGAAATATAACCTTAATTGTTTCTGTTAATGATAATGATTTGTATCGCATATATTTGGTAGCTCTGTGAAACGAAGAAATTCTGTTTTACTGTGTTTTTGTTTAGCCACATCCAAATTTAACCCAACAAATTTGAAACACTGGTGCATTTCATATATTAGGGCTATGGCAAAATGAGAATTCTCATAATATAAACAATACATGCATGCAGAAATGTAGAATAAACCTTTCTCCTTTAGTTTTGCCTAACAAGTGCTATAATGAAAAGTAATTTTATCTAGATTTTTGTGAAAATAATGCTTGAATTAGAAACACCTTTCTGGTAGTGTTTTGACTCCTTTTTTATGTGTACCCTGCAGGTAACACTAGTAAGTGCAGAGAGACTAAGCAGATATCTTCCAGTTACAGCACTACCTAAAGAACTTGGTGGACCATTAGAAAACACACATTTAGATTGGCTCAACTCATGTGTAAATGAGGTGGGTGGAGACAAAAACAGAAACTCTAGCGACATTAGTGAATCATTTGTAGACGGCTTAGACGCACAAGAAGCCAATCAAAAAGCCGTTGAACTATTCTCCTCAATGTCAAAAACTGTCAAATATAGTACAAATCACCGCCACGAAAGACAACGGAGTCAAAGTGAAGTGGGCTTCAAAGTCGATATTGGTAGTCAACTAGGTACGCCGGATCATTCGGCGACGTCGAGTCCTGCGACAGAAATCCACACATTGGTACAACAGATACAAAATGAATTTTCTGAATGCAAAGACTATGATTCTGATGAGTCCTACTCATCAGGTACGGGTAAAAGGAAATCCTCTCCAGACGAGATGAACGGGAGAAGCAAAACCATCGTCAAAGCACGATGCGCTAGCGACGACGAGGAAGAAAAAGTACAGAGAGATATGAGAGAAAAACATGAGATTGAAGCTGTCAATGAAAAACTTATTACTCCTATGGACGATTTTGATCAACCCACAGACCCTCCACCTAAACCTCCTCTCAGACCAACTGAATCAAGACCGCCCATCCCTGATAGACCGCCCTCATGGGATGATTACGAAGAATCAATACATATGCCTGAACCAGGATTAAATATGGAGCAACTAGTGGGTCAGATTTTACATATGAGACAAAGTGGAATTTATAAAGAGTATGCTATTATCAGAGCTGAGCCCCCAGCTGGTAGCTTTAACCAGTCAAGGTAAGAGGCTTTCCCTTTCTTTCAAGTGTAATTTTGTGGTGAATGTTGGAAGATTTTTTTCCAAAAAAGAGCCTTAGGAAAACATCACTTTTTCATCATACGGCACCATTTAAGGGTGCATAATTTCATTGCAGCTTGGAGGTAGATTGACACAGCTAGGTAGCAGGTATGTTGTGTCACAAGTACCTTGGGCACAATTGAATTTTTTTTATGAAACTGACTCATTTGCTTGTATTTTGAAGGTTTGTGTCATTTTTCATAAATTTGATCAATTTTTACAAAGATGAAGAGGTCCTTAATTGCGCCAAAATCACTATGAGGCTTAAAATGGGCCAAAGCAGGAAAAGCCATCTTTCTAACACATTTCCGAAGACCTGTTATGTCAATTGTGCACCATGTATACTTTGATAAACTTTAAGATAGGGGAAATATTTTTAAATCTGCATATATACTGCATTAAACTGAGTTTGAACTCTGATCCAGGAAAATATAACAAATATCTAATTGTAACCCTTGAACATTGGGGCCCAATTCTTCCAATAAGGTGGCGATGCCCCATTCCCCTTGGTGGCAGGTTTACAGAACTAGCTATCATATTGTTGAAATACAAAAATCCCAAATCAGAGTTCAGAAATTTCTGAAATGAGAAGACTCTGGTCAGGCAGTGTTATACTATCGCATAGCCTTTCATAACACCTGGTTTTTGGACACCAGACCTCTTTTTAAAGCTTTAAAGCAATATGTTGATACACTTGACTAAAACATATCTAGTTAAATTATTTGAGACATGGTCAAAGTACAGTGTTATTTTGGCCACCCAATCAGGCCCCTGTCTATCAACAACATTTCTAGCGATCCAATCATGTTTTGAGACTGTATTGAGGGACAAGAGACAAATACAGTACAAATATTAGTTGATGTCATTGAAACAGTTGATATACTAAATATTGGTTTTTGAGGGAAGGAAAACATTTTTAGATTCAAGGAATATATCAGCCATTCCATTGCGACTTATGTGGCTATTTCTACTTTGAATGCATCACTAGAGTAAAATCAGCTTACTTCTACTTTAATGTTAACACATTTTGGAGTTGCTATATGTATGCCTAGTTCAAAGATAGTATTTTTCAAGATTCACAATTTATTTGCTGTGACTCGGGTGACAGCTACAGAAGCAATTTTTTGACATCACTTGATTCGATCACTTCTTCATAGTATTCTACTGATAGGATAAAAATTAGTTTTGCTGCATAAGAAACCTAACGCATGACCCTACTCTATGCAAGAGTTAAACTGTGCTCAAGTTCTCTGTGTAGTGTGTAGTGGCTTGTTGAAAATGTGACTCGCCTGACACAACTGTGTGACGAAGTAGCTTTGTGTAAATTTAAATGCAGCACCATTTCAAAAGGAAAAGGAAAAACAAGACAACCTTCTTAAGTCACCATTTAAAATATTATCCTTCATTGACAAATTTCAAATATAAAACATAAAATTTGTTATTTTAAGTCATGTAAAGGTAACTCCAAATTAAGTACTCCAAATATGTGTGTTTTTGAGGGAATAATCGCTGAATTTAATTCACATGTTTTGGCAATAATTCATGTTGAATCTATATCTGTCTAATAATGCAGTGTGACATTGGTCTCTTTCGTCTGATACCAAATTTATTACTATAGCACCTATAACTTGAAAGTTCGAAGCATTTTTCATGTTTTGGAAAGTGAAATGGCTATAATGGTAAATAATTTACAAATTTATTTGTTGCATGTATACAACATTACTAGCAAGTTCCCCTTTAATTCCAAAATTTCACTCTTTGAACCCTTTAATTTGCATTGATTTTTCATTTTTTAATTTTAAGTTCTAAATTTGGTGTTTAAAAATCACCAAATCTGTAGTATATGGAAAAAATATCTACATTTGATCATATACTGTAGTGTATTGTATGTAGGTGATTTCTATCTATCAATAGCAGAAACATTGACAAACCACTACTGGAAAATGTTCCATCTGTTTGCAGATACTTGGATATAGACTCGTCCAACATCCTGAATTCAGATGGCATTTCATAGAATTGGTCACAGCATTGCAATTTATAGCCCTTTGATCAAACAATACTGAGTTTTTCTCTGAAAGACTGAAATAGTGGCACATGTTATATTACAATTTGGTATTTATGGCCATACAACAATGTAATATCCTTTTTTCCAATAATTCTATGGACCCTTGTGAAATGAAACATGTTTGAAATTGCTCTTTCATTTTTTTTCTATTAATTTCCAGAAAAATTCCTTATATAGATAAATTCATGGATAATGGCAAAGGTTGTAATCAGGTTGTAGAGTATTCAGTTTTGAAATGGTTGCATTACACTTAAGTTACTGGTTTATGCACATCTGCTGGCAATGGTGTCTGCATTTGTTGTAGTGATAGAGGGGAGCATGTCTGAGCTGTTAGAGTAAGGGCCTTATATTGCAGAGGTTGAGGGTTCGAGCCCCGGTCGGCTCTGTTGTTTGAACCTTGATTCCTTGGGCAAGAAACTTTACTCTAATTGCTCTGTGGTTCAGAAGTCATGTTAAACCATGAATGCTCCTTGGGGCGCTGCAAAGTGTAAACCTGGTGAGTCTGATCATTTCGATTGTGGTTCAAAGCATATGTCATTTTCAAACACATTTTTTGCTCGCACATCAAATTGGCAGCTTGACAAATCAAATTGCAATATGTATGATGGCCCTTATTTTATTCATTCATATCAAAAAGAGTGTTTGCTAAATTTGCCACCAAATTGGATCATAGACCTTTAAGATAAAACATTGTTGTTGTTTTTGTTGTTAATTTGATTCAAGAAAACATCCATGCACTGACCCTGATTCGTTTAAATTCATGTGTTTTAAGTTGGGTGAGAGTAAAATTGGCAGAGGTGGCATGGGTTAAGGATGTTACATCTAGGTCCTTGGTTCAAACCTTGTTGAAATACCCTTTTTACCACTCCACTGTTTCTGAGAAGAGATGGTCTAAATCAAAGAAAAAATCACTAGATAGTATTGATGGGTATCACTTTAAATGCAGACAAATTTAGGAATAGTTACTAGTGTTAGCCTCAACGTACATGCATAGTCACGTGGAGAAGACAAGTGGATCGGAAGTATTTTCAATGCAATATTGTCTGTATTGTCATTGGCGATAATTAAACAATGCTATATTATCCATAATACCTATGTTGTTGTCATCAGCAGGAAGTGCTAAAACAATAGCACATTTTATGATGTACAGCTTATTATTTTTGCTTGGGTTGTTTGAAACAGTTCCTCTTTTGACAGCCAATAATGAGATGGCTAGACCTATCATGAAAACATGCTGCACTGTGTCATACGTACACTGCATCAAATTTGATGTTGGGATTTAAGGGCAAGTTATATTGGATACAAACATTGGCTATAATATTTTGATATGTGGCTGTAGTACAAACCTTTCTACAACTTCTGATACTGTAAATGGGGATATTTTTGCGAGCAGAATTTTTCTTGAAACGAGACAATCACAACCATTCAGAGCATGTTAAATTAGAGTTTTTAAGCTTCTTTACATAAAATGAACAAATTCGCAAGGTTTTATAAATATTCAAAGTTAGATGATGATTTGCAAAAATTAAACCTTCGCAAAAAAAACCCCAAACAAACAAACAAACCTGGTTACAGTAGCACAACCGTATTGTAATTTTAGGACCCAAAATTAAGATGGTGTGGAAAAAAGTGTCATAGATTACCTTAACATGTCCCAGAACGCAGTTTGTAATTTTTAACCCAATATCCGACAATCAAACATATCACACCATTTTCCATTGTGCACTAGGTACTTGTGACACAACATATATGAAAATATGGCCAATCGCGTAGGCCGAAGTTTTCAGACTGTGTTATCACTTATGAGATTGAACTTTGTTGTGCTACCCATAGATGCACAAAATTCCATAATTGTCATTCACTTTTTGTAAAACAATATGCAATTTATGGGACATTTTGTATATGCTTTGTAATTTTCATATCATTCACTTATATCCTTTACCACCAGTTTACTTTTAAAACAGAGCCAATCGTCAGACAAAAATCTACAATTATTAAAGGAATAATTATAACACATCCATTTCATGTGCAAGTACATCTTGACTGTCTATGAATACTACTATGAACTAAACTACACGAAAAGGGAGATGGGACATTTTTAATGCATGTACCTAACATTGTTAATTAACTTTGGGGGAAAGAAATCTTTTTAATGGGGGTTTTCCCCTACTGCTTTGATTAAAAAATATATGCATCTTTTATTATTACTTTCTTCTTTTTTTTAGATTTTAGAGGTGCAGGTTTTCAGATTTTTGCCTGAATTCAGTTTTTCCTGAAGATCAAGTCATGATTTCAGGTTTTTATAACCTCAAATTTACGTAATTTTATTTGTTTTCTAAACATCTTGCCAGAATCAATGACTTCTCCAGCTATATTATATCCAAGAATTGATATGGGAGATTCCAAATTTCACACTACTGTGGAGAGCAATTTGGGTTTATCCTGTTTGGGTTACAGACACTGTTTGGGCACTGAAATACTTTAAGATACTTAAAAATTTCGATAGTGGATGCAAAGCATTTGATCCAGAGCAGACAATAGTTTTTTAACCTGTTCAAACTGGCAGACATGTATGTCATGTTTTACTGAAAACCTGTATGTACCATTAGATGCTTACTCTGTTTTACCAAAAATATTAACACTATTTGTACTCCTTCACTTACTTAGACACAAGTTCAACCTACCCAAAAATCGTTACGCAGATGTTCTATGCTACGATCACTCCCGAGTGCGCCTTTCACCGACCAATGGAGACCCTTACTCAGACTACATCAATGCAAATTATATGGATGGATACAAGCAGAAGAATGCCTTCATAGCAGCTCAGGGTAAGATGGATTTACTTGTTTGTTGGTTTGCTTTGTTTTAGTTCTTATCAGAATTGCCAGAATTCTTGCCATGCTAAATGAAGCCTGTCATTGCTTTGATTTGATTTGAATTGATTTGCTAGTGTCTAAAGGTATTGTTTGCTGATAGGAACGTTAGTCAAGAAAATGAGGAGAAATCACCGGGATTGTGAACAAAGCAGGAAGTGTCTCTAGTGGCAAAGCAATTAAAGTAAAATGTTTAATTAGGGCTTTTATCTCAGGATAAAACATTTTTTTACCTGATGAAGAGGGGATTTATTCCTTGACTTTGACCAACCCAAAATTGAGAAAAAAATTGATTATCCTTGACCAACCCTACTTTGGAAATTGATAAAAGGTGTGTTCCTATTCAATATACATTAGAATACTGACCATTAATTTGGAAATTCCTAATAAAAGGTTTTTTTTAAGAGTTTGGCATTCTGACGAAGGCCCGTATTCCAGAAAGATGTTTAGCTAAACCACGGTTTAACTGAACATCAACTATCCAGGAATGATACGCACTGTTGCAGCTTTCAGGTGGAACAGTTTAATGAGCCGTGCTGTTGAGGAGAATTAAAACTGGTTTAGCTTAACACCTTTCTCTAATACGGGCCTTCGTCAGAAGTATTTTGTTGGTTTTAATATTTGTTTTAGAAATCATTTTTACAGTATAAGTTAGATAATATGTAATGGTTAAATTTGCTTAGTTGTCAACTAATATATTGTTACTTTGTATCCCCTTGTAAAATTAGATTAGTTTACTTTATAAATGTAGTGCTATACTCCAAGATTACTCTTAGATTAGTGTTAAAACAACTGAATAAAAATTAACATTAAAACTCAAACATATTTGTAAGGAAAAAGGGACCGGCATTCAAAGCATAGCACCTTCATTAAAATTAATCTCACATGGTTTGCACAAAGATAAGAGAAAACCAAACTTGTAAATCTGGTTCAAATAATGAAAATCCCTGAAACTTGATGACCTAAAAAAATTAATTTCAACACCCACAAATATCAGGCGATGAAATCTGTTCTAACTCAATCTGTAATAACTGGCCTACAGACTTCATGTTCCATTTAACTCCAGTAATGCCTCATAAATATTCTGTATAATAGTTGACTAGTGTACTATAAACATCCCTGCAT
>JXSR01S020780.1:8505-19548 GCA_000969725.1 Ophiothrix spiculata
CGAATGGAAGTCCCTGTTACCCTCAATTATGTTTACTGTTTCGAGACACTTGATCACCTGTGTGTAACATTATACTTTAAAATCTCAATATAGTGGCCCCTTTTCCCAGTTGCCATTTTGTGCCATATTTTTTATATGGTTTATAAGATATGAAATTGATTGCCTGTTTCTGATATATAACGAATGTAACTTTCATTTTAGCATCTGATTAGTGATGTAGACCTCTTGGTATTGTGGTAAGGAACATGTTTAGGAGCGAAACATGAGGTGCACTATATCGAGATTTTAAAGTAGGTCAAATAAACTTTGTAAATGCAATCACATCCCTATATTTAGGTTTATGTAAAGTTCAATTATTCATCTGTTTGACCAATGGACGTAATAACACAAATATACAGCATTCTACATTGCTTGTTCATGTTTACAATAAACCACACACAGTACAATTAAAGATACACCAACATTTTTGGTGAAGACATACTTTTGTTTTGCATAATATTTAGACCATGAAGATCATGTTTTGTCACATTATGAGGATGTAAATAATATTTTACAAAATGATATATTTTTCTCTTTTGAGACTTGAAAGCCCCATCATTTTTTAAAAGATATGCTACAAAATTAAGAACCATAATCTAATAGCAAATTTACTGACTAAATAGTTTTCATATTGAAATTGAATGTGTCTCTCATGAGTGTGTTTTAATCTATTTTCAACTGTTGTGGAATAAAATAAAATGTCACTGGGCTAAATTAACTTTTGTCCCTTTAAGGTTAATCATTGCTATATTGACGAGAATATATATATATTGCACAATTTATCATCACAGATGTTGAGGACTTTTATCAGAATTAGTGATTTTGTAAATACTAATGTAACTGCTGACATACATTGAAATAAACAGTCTCATAGACTATATTGTAGTCCTTTGATTACTGGATAATCTGATGCATTATGGGATAGCCATAATTAATTGGACAGTGTGAACAAAACTCCAGAGTACTTGTCTCAGGTACAAGTGCAGGGCCCCATTGCTACATTGGTAGCAATTATAGCCCATACCCTGCATTTTTGTTTAAACTTCCAAGAAATTATGGTACTGACTTTGGTTCTCTAAATCTTATTTCAAGTTCAGTCCATAGGCATTTGAAAATACAAGCTTATGCGGGAAAAAAAATGTAGTTCTAAATATGTAATCTACACCAAATTTCAAGGGGTGTTCAACAAGTTTGTGGCTGGAGGTAGAAGAATACAAGCTATGCAGTTTTTATCTTGAAAACCGACATGTGGCAAACGCTATACGATAATTTCTACACTACATTTGTGTTTACTTTTCCTACAAATCCTGTTACACTCAATTACCTTGATAAGATTTGCCAATAAACCAAACTAAACCACAGTGTTTGCTATGAACTCAAAAGCCTACTTGAGATAATTGGCCAATATCAATTCTATTTGCTCTAATCACAGACACAATCGGGTATCAGTTTTAGATACATGCTTCAGCAAATAAGCTTAATACGGTCTAGTGACTACAACGTAATCCAATGTTTGATTATCGGATATTGGTTTCCACACAAAGGCTGGCCACTTACTAAAATGTCCCCGGCTAAGCGTTTTCTAGATTCATTTCCTTCATGAATGGTTTATGACATGGAACAAACAACCGGTTACCGAACTTAAAATAGCAAGAAATGAATTGGGTTGTGTGTTTCAAAAATGTCATGGAGGAAATGGATGTGGAATTTTGTATCATAATGGTGTGTTTAATCACTCTTTATTAGCAAAAGACAATAATTTACAATATATCAAATGCAAAGATGAAGAACGTACAGAAAGCCCAGGTCATATGTCAAGCTTACCAAAATAACCTTGACATGGTGCAGGGCAGACAATACAAAAGAAAAACAATATATATATTTAAAAAAAAAAAAAAGTGAAGCAAAAACCCGAACACGGAGACAAATGATCCGAAGGCCTATAATTTGAGGTGGGGTTGATTTTCGGAAACCCATGATGGCTCGTGGCGAGCATTCCAGATAGTATAACTGGAGAGAAGGGCAATTCTACTGAGTTCTTTTTTCAGGGATCGACGTGGTTTGGCCTTTATGAAGGAAAACATCTCAGAAATACTTTTACTGGTTTCTGGTGTTATCAAACCGCGCGACCCGATCTCGAAGCAAATAAGATTACACTTATACCCATTGTCGGTGATGTCAGTTACAAGGTCGGTGTATTTCAGATGTTTTCGTTCATAAACCTTTTTCATCAATTTTTAATGCTTATTTCAAAACTTGACAAACCTCTAACAGGTAAGTTTTAAATTTCCGCAAAATAAAAACTAAGGCAGATAAATTGCTTGAAACTTTGCATATGTTCATAAATCAAACTGAAGTACATAACCTGTCAATCAATCAATCAATCATACACTGTACTTGCATGACATGCATACCCCATGAAGGAGTCTATTCTTACAGGGGACCAATGGCTTAAAGTGACTTCCAAACCATGGAGCAAGTAGAGTAAAGTTTCTTGCCCAAGGAAACGAAAATCGCCACAAAATACACAGCTTATCACCTTCTACCTCAGGGCACAAATATATTGAACACCCTCCTTCAAGTTAAGTAACCAACAACAGCAAATAAATATTTGGCAGAGAAACATCATTAGCACACCTAACATTACTACATACTAACATGCTACATTACTTGATAGTAGTGCTGTCGTCGAAACTATTTTTTCATGTCGACATAAATTTATTACGATGTCGGCACGTATGTCAACATAACCCATCAAGCGGTATTGCCGTAGCAGTCACGTAATGTTCGAGACACCTGATGTGAAAAGAGTGGAAAAATTGAATAACGCTACCCCTATCGGCGTATGCGCAATGTTTAAGGAACCTTGTCAGCAATAATTGAATAAAATGCTCTTTGTTTCTTTCTCAAATTTGTTAAACCCATTATTTATTTATTCTATACGGGTATGAAAATCACGATGATCCATATCCACGATCAAAATTTGAGGTCTACTAGAATGATTTCTGACTCTTCTTAATGATTGTTTATGGTTTATGTCGCGACAATGTCAACATGATGCGATATGTTGCGACATAAATGTCGACATACACTCTGCATGTGGACAACAGCACTACTTTATAGTGTCTTAAAATAGGAAATTATGCAATCATAAATAAAGACTAGTTGGAGAATTCATACTACACTGATATTCACAAGGTCTATGGCATACTATAGAGGGTTTGCACGACGCAATATGCACCATACATGCAGACCGTTCTCGTCGCCATCTTGGTGGGGTCGGAGTAGTTTGTAATGTAAACAAGATATCAAAATCGGCTGTAACTTGTGGTTTGACTTCAAATCATGACTTGAAAATTAAACTAAATGTACTGTATATTCTTGTCATCATTAGTTGTGATCTGGTATCGTGATCCTGCTAAAAGATTGAAAGTGGTGTTGTGAGTACAATGGCGTCACATGCAAACCCTCAATTGGAAAAGAAACAAGACATACATAGCATATGCATGAAGCAACATGGTGCAATGAAATTATGTTGGAAATACATTTGAAACTCAAGAAATTGTGCTCACCTTTTCAAAATCAGATTGCAGGAATTTTTATTAGGTATATGAATTGCATTGAAAACTGATGACTATTGGTTAAAATGATATAACTTTCAGTTCTTCCTCCATTTTTGACTGGACATCTTACCTAAATTGAAATGATACTTTGAATAAGAAGTGATTCGTAACAACAATGTGCATCTTAGGTATGATATTCAGTGCTGAGATAAGTAAGCCATAATGGCTTACTTATCTCAGATTCAGTGGTGGATTTGGGTGGTTGGGTAGGGGTGCAGCTAGAATGCACCCGTCTTGTTTTTGCAAAACATCACATGACTTTTAGTGCCTGCCAATTTTTTGAATGATTTTGCAAAAATAAATTTAGAAAAGAAGAACTCCCTTTTTAAACACTGGCAGAGCATCACCTGATTTTGAGTTAGAAAATTCCTAGATCCCGCTTCTGATAATCGCTATCGTTCAATATCTAGTGCTTGAATTTAATCCAAATGTTTGTACCATGCCATTGCTAGTTGAAAAACAGATTAATTACAGGCATGAAAATTATCACCTTTTCATTTTTTGTTTTTGGAATTGAACACTTTTTTAGCTTTTTCTTATTAAATCAGTCCATTTTTAAGCTATTTGGTGCAAATTTTGACCCTTTCAGCTTTTTTTGAAAGTCAATTTTCATTCCTGTAATAAGTTAATCATCTTGAAATGTCCCTCAACTTTTAAATATTATATAGGTAACTTATGACTGCTGCTGGTCATAATGTTTAGTAAAAATGTTGGGATTTTTGGATGTACAATCATGGTTCTTGGACAGATATATTTAGCTTCCAGCAGACTTTAAATTGTGTTTTGCTACAAAATTGGAGACAGCTTGTTAGCCCAAAAGCTCCATAGTCTGTATTGTAATTCAAGCTCGCCAATCCTAACTTTTTAAAAGGCTCGCAAGTCCGAATTTTAAAAAGGTCTCTCTTGCCCAAATTCTAAAAATAGCTTGCTTGCTATTAGTCTGAATAGAAAAAATTCTGTGCATATTTCAAGTACTCTTTATAAAATTCTTATGACCATGCTTCTTTTAAAATTTCACAATAGCGAGTTCTATTTGGATAGTTATGCCTTTTCTAAAATTTGGGCAAGCACGCCTTTTTATAAATTTGGGACAGTGAGCTGTTTCTAAAATCCAGACTAGTGAGCTGTTCTTAAAATTCAAACCGATGAGCTGTTTTTAACATTCAGACTAATGACCTTTTTATAAAATTCGGACTGGCAAGTCTGTTTTAACATTTAGACTAGCAAGTCATCGAATAGTAAGCCTTTTCTTAACTAGCAAACCAAGGTAATCATTTCCCCCATTGAATAACATACTTGGACTAGTGGGCCTTCGGATTAGCCAGATGTTGGGCTAGTGACCAATTTGGACTGGCGAGTGCACCCCACAAGATTTCACATACTTGAGACCTTGAGAATCATACTGTATAAGCTGATCAACTATGATTTTGTTTTGCATTTCTTCAAATACTGTATGGTGTGTATACAAGTGATTTCAATCAATATCTCTCGATCAATCTATGTAGCATTACCTCCATATTCTCTTTAAATCTGGAGTCTATTTACATTAATGTCAGCCCTTGGTATTAATCAATGACACCGGAGTATTCTGATGCTAACGCAAATTCATTCCATCAGAACCAGTAGAATCTATACTATCGACACAAGTCAATTTGTGTGGTGGTCACTAAGCCGGAACTGACCTTCTTGGGTGTACAAGTAGTGTCAGCCATGAGAATATCTCAATCTCTGTAACAATACAAAACTGCATGGAATCTATGTACATAATGTCAGCCCTTAGTATTTATCAATCAATCTCTGACCCCTGACTATTAGCTGGCACTAAATCTTCTGATGCTAGCGTGAATTCATCGGAGCCGGTAGAGTCTATGCTATCGCCATGAGTCAGTTTAGGTGGTGTTCCCTGTAGGCCGGAATTCACCTTCTTGTTGGTCTCTGCTTGCTGTTTCAATTCATATTCCCTTACATCATCTACTGTCATGTCTAATATGAAGTAAACAAATAAGGAAAATGGAAATTTATGCTAAGATTTCACATCAACAGACTAATGTGATTGTCTTTTAACTAATGAAAGTACTTCATGAAAAAGTTTACACCATTATAAAACAGCAATTTTTATTAATCATAATAGATAAACACTAAGTTGGAAAACCACATTGAATTTAACAATTAATTTATACTGTTTTCATTGTATGCGTAAGGAAGGTTTCCAATGAGAAAGAAAAACATTTTTTGGAATTAGTTCATCTGGATTGTTGAGATTAAAGATATAAGTGAAATTCATAGTTTCAAATTCAAAGAAAAGTGAGTAAATACAGCCCGGAAAATAAACCTAAATTTTAGTCTTGTTTAATTGCTACTCTAGCAGCTTCGGCTGGTAACATCAGTGTTGAGAGACAAAGAAAAATGTGAGAATATTTACTAAATTTTCTTCGGTTTGGGACTATGGATTCAAAAAAATGTTTCCATATCTTGACCGTATGAGCTGAGGGTTGTCACAGGATCCGATCACTCACTTTTAAGCAATAGGTACATAAAGATGGCTTCTTAATTTGGAGCACATTTAAAACATGGCAACAATTCAAGGTTAATTTTACAAGCAATAAATCAAAGTTAATGGTGCGTTTACACTGTGACGACTTGTTTAGACGTAGGGTAACATATTTGCAACTAAAAAGTTGTAACTGAAAGCGACTGATAGTAAAGATAGGGTGCGTAGCTAGCAGCGTGTGTGTGCGTTACGTTAACTGACTTTAACTAACTATGGCGGACGAAAAATTCAAAACTGCAATATGTAGGTCTATGTTGCTTGTTGTTACCCCCAATATGTCATAGTGTAAACGCACCTTAAAGATGACTTTTAGAACCTTTATTGTCGCTTAATTGAAGTTGTGACGTATGAGCGGTTGAACACATATAATTCAAAGTGTAAACAGGGGCAAATAAAATTTATGGTATTTAACAGTCATCGAAAAAAATAAAGTTGAAAAGAGCTCTTGCCAATCAGCTCTTGGGATAACCTTTTTACTTTGTCTACCTTATTTGATTCTGTACTATTCAAAATATTATCAGTTAACCCCTGCTTGTTTATATCATGGGCAAATATCTAGGGACTGTTGCCATCAGGCCTCATGGAATATTGCACCAGATCCTACATATTTTCCATATTTCATAAGAACAAGCAGGGGCAACAATTTTATCCTATAAAGTGTACATGATTTTGTAATCTCTTTGGTAAACCTACCAACGAAAACAATAATAATTATAACATAGTCTTGTAAACAAAGCACTGAAAACCCAAGTAACATCTGTGTCGCGCACTTGTTTGGATATGCACATATTGATCTGAGCATGTGCGCTCACGTTGAGACTACTGCGTAAATGCTGTATTATACATACTTAAGGCTGGGTTAGACCTTCAACTAGCATAAATGGTTTTTGTACTCTAACTCTCAAACTAATTACATAGACAATATAAAAGTATATATTTTTAGAAGCAAATTTTTACCCTGAACATATTGGTGATATCTGTTTTTGACCAAAAATGTTGATTTTGGCAAAAAATGACAAAAATCATCATTTTTGCCCAAAAATTTCTGGAAAGCCTAACTAAAATTTGCATTCCTGAAATTTTATACTTTTTTGGTTTTTGGAATTTAGAAACAAATGTCTAGGAACGGTTTTCTCAATGTTTTGATTTTTATCTAATTTTTTGAAAAATTGCCCAAAAATAGGTCAAAAATGGCCATTTTGGTGGCAGCTGCAGTGGTGGGATTTGTTTACATTTTTTGACCTATTTTTGGCATTTTTTTAGAAACTAAGAAAAAAATCAAAAATTTGAGAAAACTGTTCCTAGACATTTGTTTCTAAATTCCAAAAACCAAAAAAATTTAAAATTTCAAGAATGCAAATTTTAGTTAGGCTTTCCAGAAATATTGGGGCAAAAAATACAGTTTTTGGCATTTTTTGCCAAAATTGTCATTTTTGGTCACAAACTGATATCATCATTATGTTCAGGGTAAAAATTTGCTCCTAAAAATGTATACTTTAATATAGTTAATACAATTAGTTTGAGAGTTAGAGTACAAAAACCATTTATGCCACTTGAAGGTCTACCCCAGCCTTAATACACTCTTACACATCAGCTGAAAACAACAGACAAACACATTATCAATACAATGAATAACTATATAGCAGTATTGAGTTTGTATTAGAATCACAGAATACTAGATATATTCTGGGCTTGGTATATTTTTATTTCTGTTAAGGTTTTGTCTAAAATATGTTTAACCAATGAGATTACAGAAATCATGTACACTATGGGATAATATTGAATCTAAACTATGCACCTCTCACACAAACAATGATTCTTCATAGAATAAAATCTGACTTAACAGCTTGAGGATGCACTTACCGATCCACTCATCTATCCATGCAAATGCTTGTCTATGACCAACTAGTAAAACATCTTGTATTGCCTGCAATTGAAAAAGATAAATGGCACTGAAATATCAAATCTCAATCTAAACAGGATATTGTATCACTTGGTTGACATAAACTCTTGAATCTAATTGGTCGAATTAAGCCCATGTAAAATATACCATATTGCATGTTTTAGGTCTACAAAATTACCTTGGTTGCGTATGGCATTACTGCACAAAGCTGACGACTGATGTGTTTCGTACGTTAATGTTGTGCACACAGTTTCATCCTCAAACCAAGCAATAAGATATTACAGGTATGTTGTATTACTTGCTTTACTTTCATCATTTATGAAGACAATTATAGTATTCAGAAATTTAAGACAAATGATTAAAGGAACATAGACCGATTAGATCAACTTTTTTCAAACTTATTGAAATTTCAATACCAAAATATTGCACATATTTTTAAAATGCCATGTGGCTTAGTTTTGGACAAATCCCACACAATCATGATTTACATGAACACTTAGGTGAACATTTTTTAGAAAACTCAGGGTCTGATAATTATACTGACAATTCAAGTTCTATACTGACCTTATGTGTGAAACCTTCTACCTTGGTTTGTAGACCCCAAACTTCAAACTTGACCCGTACTAATTTATAGGAACACATGATTGGTTGTGTGTTGTCCTGAAGAAAAAAAATATGAAATTCAATTATGTAATATTGAGAACAATAAAATAAACACATTAATGTATTTAATAGATATTTCGATCAAGATACATTGGGTTCTTCAAAATACATTTGTTGTTGTTGAAGACATGGCTTGAATCTTTCCTATTGTTGTGCAAAACAACACTGCAGTGATAAGATTAATGTATATTGTACATGGTTTAAACAAGAGTCCACTGCCATAGGAGGATTGAAATTTTAATTTCTTTGGTTTGAATACACAATTATGGGATTTAAGAGCCTCGCGGTGTTGTCTTGAATGGTATTGCTGTATCTCGCAGTGACTCTCACGCATACTCTGATCATCAAATTACTACAAAACTTGTACAGAATGTAGAAATGAGAATTCTGTAGCAGGAAATTGACACAACTCAATTTTCAATATTTTGTGACTTAACCCCCTATTAGTTCAAGGGTCCTCAATTCTAATCAACAAATGGCGGTATTACAGAACCAGTTGTGGCCAAGTGGCACAATTGGTTCTGACAACAGACCAATGGTAATCATGATGCCTTACAAGTAAAACATAATGCATGAACTTGGGATTACATCACTTAAGGGGGAAAGTACATTATTAGTCAATTTTATGTTTTTGCAAGTTTATTTTGTACCATATCTTTTTAACAAGGTGCTTAAAGTTAATAAAAGTATAGTGATGTTGATTTTGACCAAAAATCTAATTTATTGAGAAAATCACAAAAAAACACATTTTTTGGCTATTTGGGCTTCCAACCAAGCTACAAATAACAAATGTTTAAAAAATGACTTCAGAATGGGAATTTTAATTCAAAACACCCGATTAGATGTTGCGTCATTTTTATTTTTTGGGATTTTGGCCAATTTTTTTATTTTCATGCCAAATAAGCACCAAACAAAACAAAAAATAGCGGAATATTTTCGTGGGTTTAATTTTTCGCGATTTAGCCAGTTCTGGCCACTTCAGTCGGTTTTAAATTCCCGTTTTCAAGTTTATATATATTGAAGTCAATGTTAAAACATCATTTTCAGGGGGTTTAAAATTTGCGGTTGACTGATTAATTTATTAATTTTTTATGTGTGTTTTTCAAATAGTCCTTACTGATGCATATTATTATTTTTGACCAGTCAAATGCAAGGGTCAAGTTAATGATAAATCAAAAGAAATACAGGAGGTCACTGACTATTTTAAAAGATATCTGAAGATAAAATCGTGTTTGGTAAAATCCTTAAAACAATTTTTCATCACTTTACTTGATGAAATTAGGTTATATAACACCAAATGAATCAAAAAGTCAATTGCATCACTTCTCTCCTGAGGCTAGCATTTTCAAGTTATCAACAAGGTCATGGTGCCTTCCAAAAGAAAATTTGAAAAAATTCTGTCAGTTGAAAGTTATCACAATTGCAAATCACGTGTCTAAATTTCAGTTGTTCACAATTGACTAATACTCACCCTCCAGCCTTCTTTAAGTGGACCTCTACCAGTTTTCTTGGATTCAAATTTGGTTGCATCCTGTATCAAATAAACAACAAGAAAGAATTGTTACTGAAAAAATTAGAAAAAATAAAACCATCCAAGAACCAAATTTTACAAAGAAAAGGGACCATTGATGTTCAAAACTGTTTGATTTTGCTGCTTATGTATGCAGCAAAGCCCCTGGCATAACCACTTTTGTATCAAAATTACCCCTTCCCCCTCCAACCCCAAATCTTCCCCTCACATTCAATCCACCTTGCCCCCTTCATCATCTTCCCCTCTCCACCATCTCTCCCCTCCCTGGTTTGATCCCTGTAAAGCTCTCACCTCCTCCTCCTTATGTTTCTCAGGATATTCATCAAATGCTATGTCTTGGTGTATAACTTCCCTCCACCAGGCTTGCCCCCTCCAACCACACAGCCTCCACCTCCCCCTCACCCAGTTTGATCCCTGTTAAGCTCTCACCTCCTCCTTATAATGTTTCTCAGGATATTCATCAAATGCTATGTCTTGGTGTATAACTTCCCTCCACCAGGCTTGCCCCCTCCAACCACGCAGCCTCCACCTCCCCCTCCTCCAGTTTGATCCCTGTTAAGTTCTCACCTCCTCCTCCTTATAATGTTTCTCATGATATTCATCAAATGCTATGTCTAGGTGCATAACTTCCCTCCACCAGTCTTGCCCCCTCCAACCACGCAGCCTCCACCTCCCCCTTCCCCAGTTTGATCCCTGTTTAGCTCTCACCTCCTCCTCCTTATAATGTTTCTCA